>JAZDSV010000049.1:0-96640 GCA_036784855.1 Aphelidium insulamus
AAAAACCGTTGAACAAGTGGGAACGCACATACGACGGTGGAACGCACATACGCCGATGCGCTTCTGGTTTCCCGACTGGATTCGGGGTCCGCTCTACGGGGAAACAGTCCGGCCGCCGATGGCCAGAGGGCTTGTGAGTGGATACCTGGACGGCAGCGACAACGAATCAGAGGAACCATCAGCACAGCCGGCGGTGTTGCCCCCTGTTTCACCGGATGACGACGCCGCTTTGGAGCCCACACCAATAACCCGCCTCCTCCACAACGTCGCTGCAGCCGTCTCTGCGCCATGCCCATTTACCCTCAGCACTCCTGGATACCCGGCCATCTGCGACAGTGCTGCCACAGGAGTTGACCACGTCCTAAAACAACACATTCGGCAGGACGTCGAGCTTCTCAAGGACCCTCGCTGCATCCAGTACTTCACCCGCATGAACAAATGGGTGTGTCCCGTCAACCGGCGGGCGTATGGAATGGCGACTTCCAGGTGCCGATGCCAGCAAGGCCACTCCCAGGACACGTATCGGACGTTTGTGGCAGCCCCAGCCCCGCCCCAACAAACACACGCCCACAGACATGACAACGACGCCGCACCGTACCGATTTCAGCCGTGCCAAGCCGACCCACAACAAGTATTCCGTCAGATTCGTACCTCGACATGCACCACCATTAAATACGTCCCCACTCGGTGCAAGGCAATGTGGAGCTCGGCTTTTCACTCCAGCTTGGCAGAGGCAAACCGCGACTGCTCTGCCAACAACATTGCGCGGCTGCATATGCTCCCAAAGTGCGTACTTCGGGCAGTGGTCGATCAGCCTCAAGCTCTGCAAACCAGACGGCTACTAACCAATTGGCAATCATCAGAGGAGTTGAAGCAGGTAGCGTGGGACGAGGTGTTGGGGAGCTCGGCACAGGCAGTTAATCACCAAGATGGCACTGCAACAATACGGCGCTGCAGGCGACTGGTTGAACTTGGACGTCTAGGTGATGCTTGCCGGGCGCTGCGGTCTTCGGGTGTCAAGGAGCTCACCGACGAAGTGGTGGAAGATCTCAGGGCAAAGCACCCAGCCTACGATGATGAATGGCTGCTCCCCAACATTGATCTACATCAGCAAGCACTGAAGGTGACCTGGCCGGACGTTAAGGCAGCCCTGGACAGTTTTCCAAAGGAGAGTGCTTGTGGACGAGATGGACTGCGGGCTGCACACATTGTGGCTGCATTGGAGGGGGCATCAGTGGCATCGCGAGAGGCACTCGAAGGCGAGATTACAGCATGGGTCAACAAGCTGTTGAGCGGTCAACTCCCCATTGAGGCCGCGCCTTTTGTAGCGTCTGCTCCACTGATACCACTACGCAAACCGGACGGTGGTACTCGGCCCATTGCAGTTGGAGAGGTCTGGCGGCGGCTGGTGTCCAAGTGTGCAGCGCGGCTAATGCAAGACAAGGTGTGTGCTCACCTGAAGCCGCTGCAGGTGGGTGTGGCGGTGAAGAATGGAGCCGAGTCAGTTATTTTGGAGGCGCAGCACTTTGTCAATCAGCACCAAGACAATCCAGGCAAGGTGCTCCTCCTGCTCGACTTCAAGAATGCATTCAACTCAATTCACCGCGACGCCATGTTTCAGCAAGTCCGTCACCTGGTCCCAGCCATTGCACCCTGGGTGGAGTACTGCTATCACAAGGGTGCAGTATTGTACGCAGGCAACACACTCCTGACAAGCTCGATGGGAGTGCAGCAAGGCGACCCTCTTGGCCCCATGTTGTTTGCACTGACTATTCAGCCAATTCTCTCCAAGGTCCAGCAGGAATGTCAGCTCGATTTCTTTCAATGGTACTTAGACGATGGTACAATTGGCGGAGATGTGGCGCAGGTAGCAAAGGCCAAGCAGATCATCCAGGAGGAGGGTGCTCGAATTGGGTTGGTCATGAATGAAACCAAGTGCCAGGTGTGGTGGCCAACTCGAATCGAAACTCGAAAGAACTCGACGAATTACTGGAGCAAGTTAAAGACCTCGAGCACGCCCAGTATATCCTACCACTCTATCGCCACTGCTTGGGATTTCCGAAATCAAACCATCTCTTCAGAGTTTGCGAGCCAGATACGATTCGGGAGGCTACCTTAGCTTTTGATGACATGTTCTCGGAGCACATTGGCGAGGTGTGCTTTAATCGCCCTATGGATGGCATTCTACGCAAACTGATTAGTCTCCCTATCAAGATGGGTGGGCTAGGCCTTCCACTCGCACAAGACTTGGCTCGATCGTGCTACACGGGATGCCTGGCCCAAGTCTCTCGATTTTCAGTACAGCTGCGCCCCCTTCTTGACGAGTCACTCCAAAAATGGAATGCTGCAGTCGGTCATGGAAGTGAAGTGTTGATGCAGGACTTACTTGCGTTTACACAACCTCAGCACTCACTTTCAGCCCGAATTCAGCAGTCTATTGTGGATGAAATTCGCCAATACATCAGGGATCTGCCAGCACAAGATTACTCAGCAACCCGGATTCGAGACTGCCTGGTTCCTCAGAGTGGACAATGGCTAGCAACACTTCCTAGTACAGTATGACGGCCTCGCATGCAGCGTGATGTTTACGCAATGGCTTTGAAGTTTCGCTATGGCATCCCAGTTCGAGCCCGACCCACCAAGTGCCCATTGCAGACTGCAGACAAATGGCCGACAGCAATGGAACTCACGACTCAATTTGTGGTGGTGGGGATAATCAGTGGGGCCGACACAACTTTCTGCGAAATGCGCTACATGACATGGCATCAAAGGCTGGACTGGCACCACAGAAAGAACCAGAAAACCTGATACCCGGTACAAATTTACGACCTGCCGATGTATATATTCCACAGTGGGCGGGACGCCAGGGCCTGTGCATTGCTGTCACTGTTGCCAACACATTCAGCCACCCCGACATCATAGTGCAAATGAAGCGGCCAAAACACAGAAATATCTGCAAGACTGCCGGCGCGAGGGTCTCCTGTTCTCACCATTTGTGGTCACCAACACTGGCATCTTCAGTCGGCGGGCTCTACAGATTGTGCGAACTATTGCTGTGGGGATTGCACAGCGCTACGGCATGAAGGAATGTCTTGCTATACACCGGGCACATCAGAGGCTGCAATTCATCACAATGCAGCAAATTGGTCAGGCCATTGTTGATCGAACTCGCCAGCTGGGACGTTCTGGTCTGCCAATTTAATTGTAAATAAAATTAATTTTTAAAAAAAAAAAAAAAAAAAAAAATGCCTGTAATACATACTTACTCATAATGTTGACAGTAGTAAAGCAATTTCAATCTATTGCTTGTAGCATGGGGGTTTGGCCGTGTCAGACGTACATGATATAATCATCGAAACGCTGCAAAGCCTCCTTAACACGTTTCAATTCCCACGGAGATATAGGACCGACGCCGTTACAAAATAGCAAAGCATCGATTTGCCTTTCATTGAGTACTTTGTCGTTCAGGCAGAACCACGAATGGGCTGGAAACTCTAAAACATCTTTCAGCGACACCAATTGCTCCTGGCTAAGAACATTGCTCTTCACAAGTGCAATGTAGCGAGCTCGCTGATTTGCAGTCAGACTACCCCAGGCCGTTCCAACACCATTAATTGTCGCTTGGTAAGTAACTCTTTGATCTGCTGTTGCTTTGTCGCTTATCACTTCAACTTTGCCATGTGCTCCATAGTCACGGTCACTCGTAGATTTATCTCCCATAGAAGGCAATGTTTCTTCAGATGCATTAGCCACACATTCCGCTGCTGATATTGTGCTGTCAACATCAACGACATGTGGCAGTTGAACGTTCTTCTTGACCGCCATTACCGAAAACAATTTTCGGGGTCCGTTCTTCAAAATATTTTTACTTTGATGCATCAGCATCATGTCGAAACCGCCATCAAAGTTCTCCAGCTCTTTCGGAGCGTAGAATGATATGGTACGGCAGCCGCCAATGTGCCAACGCTTGAGCAACAGCCGACGGCAATTGTACTTTTCAAACGATGCCTTTGTTTTGAAGATATTCTCATTGTATCCGGCGGGTGCTTTGTCGATTACCACTGACGTATCAACTGAATAAGGGCCATATGTGTCTCCATTCTTGATTCGACCAGAAAACCTGATCAGCATTCGAGAGCGCAACTTTGGGGGCAAGCTGCGTTGACAATTAGTACATATTGCAAGTGAACCTGCAACACTTGCATGTTGAAGCATGCTGCAGTTGTAGATCTATGCGGATTATAATTGCCCGTGGGAATAATTCCGTCCGTGACCCAGGTGGAGAGGCGCCACGGAATACGCGTCTCGTTCAAACTACGAACAGAATGTTATTAACCTTCTTCCATGTTGCAGTAGTATATGTGTGTATATGTACCGCCACGCATCGCATGAGAGTGCCGCCACGGATGCAAGAATGAGCGTGATAACTGCAAGCTTCATTGCGTATGGGTGCGCGTGGATGAGGAAGACAATTGAAAAAAAAATCGAAGCGCGAAATTAGTGAAAAATGCGCCACAGTAAGCTGTCAGCCAATCAGCAGCGTCGATTACTCTCCTGAATGAAGGCTTGATAGGCTTTGTGCACTAGTGACATCGGTGCATCCTCAAAAAGAACCTACAACTTCTGCATAGTGCCATTTTGCTATCTTAATCTTCTATCTTTATCATTTATATGAATTGAATTTGCTTGGAAGTATTCACGTGCATAAAGTGACTGCTGGGTAACATGTACCTCAGGCAAACTGATATATGAAGTAATGCATGAAAGTATGAGTGGTTTAATGATGAATGAAAGATGTGGTGCGTATGATGAGAAGCCTTTGTCAGTGCGGCAGCGCGGAGCAGCGAAGCCGATGCCGCTTCAAATCGTCCCTGGCACATGCGCGCGAACAGTACGCCGTCTGCTGACACTGCCGACAGTGCACGAACTGGCCGCCACGCATCTCTGACCGCAGACACGCCACACTGCCACACACCCGCACAGTCAGCAGGTCCATTTGATCTTGCTGCGGCCGGCCACATCGCCGGTCATTGCTTATTACTGGCGGCAAGAATGCCATGGACATGCGGGCAATGTGTGCCGGCCAGACATTGTGCACGCACAGTTCCGCACTGTCTGCATTAGTGTCATCACTCGCTGCTGTGTTGCTGCAGTGATGCAAGTACGCCAGCAGGTCTGTGCGGCGGGACTTTTCCGCGGCCGACAGGTGCTGATCGCGTCGCCATCGCAGGGCCGACACCATGACAGTGCGCAGGCGTTGCACACGGCGCTGCACACCTCCATCGGCAAATGTGGCATAGGCACGCACGACAGATATGTTGTCCGGGTGGAGCAGAGCGTTGGTTGTTGCGGCGCCACGTACATCCATACTGCCACTTGCGTCCTCGGTATGACCCGCCGTGAGTGCCAGCAATAATTCCATGGCGGCGCGGACAGCACGCGGCAATGTGCCGTCATTGTTGTATGACATATCGGCGGCCGGTACTGACGCTGGCGGTGCGCCCAGTCTCGGGACAGAACCATGTGGGTCTCCAGAGGCACCGCCAGCCTGCTTGCCATGCACCGCCATCACTAGTTTCAGGTGCGAGATGGCCGCCATTGCGGTGCGGTACTCATTGACCCGCGCGGCTGCTCGCCCGGTGCCTGCACGCCGGTAATGGTGTCGCAAAGCGTCCATGGCACCTGTACACGCCTCCAGGCGCCACTGCAGGTCTTGCGCCGACAGCAGTAATGAGTGCTGCTGTTCCGGCAAATTGCTAGTACCAGTGCCGGCCAGCTGTGTCAGCCACTTGAGGGCGACCGATAGAGTGTCAGTGTCGACATCGGTGCCCACACAGCCATAAAGCGGTCCCAGGGCCGTCATCGCTGCCCAGCGCTCAATATCAGTGGAGCGCGGTGCCAGCATCGAGTGCAGCGCGGCCATCATGCTGCTGCCGGTGCCGTCACGGCGGAGACGCTGTATAACTGAGGCATTTCGCTCGGCACACAGCCTGCCCACAATGTGCACGGCATAGGCACGTATTAGCTGGCGCCAGGTCGTTCCCGGCGGCAGCAGGGTGGCGTCCCGTAGCGGGTGTCGCTGGATCCGCGACACTGTCCCACCCACGGCCACGTTCCAGTCCGCCGTCGACATGTTTACTCCGCTGCTCTGGCCCAGCGCCATGGCAAACAGCGCATCGACGGCCTCGGGATGGTCACGCCACAGCAGTGTCGCCTGTTCGCCGTCCACCACCGCCAGGTCGCTGTCGGCACTGTGCGCCAGTTGCCGCAGGGTTCGCCAGCAAAGACGAGGCTGAGTGGTGGCCAGCACGCCACGCAGCAGCGCCGCCACCCGCTGCTGGCCCATCGGCGACCCGCGGCCCATGAACTGCAACAGCCGGCCCAGATCGTCGCGACACTTGGCCGCCGCCGTTGTGGCTGCCTGGTGCTGCTGCTGCTGCTGATGGTTGTGGTTGTTAACACCGTAGTCGGCAGGCACACTGTCATTGCTGCCGTCTTCGGTGGTGGTGTCCGTGGACAGTGCGTGGAAAAAGGCAGCCAGCCGGCGCAAACTCTGCGCACGGTCCGACCGCATCATCCGCGCCTTGAGTGCCGGCACATGCACGCCCAGCCGCAGCAGGAGACGGGTGACCGCACGCACCAACGGCGCCAGATCCTCGGCCGCCAGACCGCTACCGGCAAACACACCAGCGCCGCTAAACATGGTGGCAGCCACCGATGCGAACGATGGTCGGCTGGACGCCTGGGTGTTATGATTATTGGTGGTGGTGATGGCGCCCGGCGAAGGGCCACTGGGAACATCCATTCCCGCGGCCGCCACTGCAGCCGTCGAGATGAAACCCACCAGACAAAGCAAGGCATCCGTCAATGCATCGCCAGCCGTATGGTCCTCGCCAGCACTGTCCGCTACACCAACACTGGCTTCCATGTCGCACAGGGCGGCCAGATCCGCGCGCACCGGCACATTGTCGCCGGCCACCTCGTCCGCGAACAGATCGACGCCCGGCTCCATCGACAGTCGGGTGACCAGTTCCACGGACGCCCGCCACGCCGCCACTTTCCACCGCATGTCCCCGCCGCGCTTTGCCACATCATCATCAACATTTTCATTGTTGCCAGCGGTGTCTGCCGACTGCGGTCCGTGATGTC
The DNA here is from genome assembly GCA_036784855.1 of Aphelidium insulamus. NCBI lineage: Eukaryota > Fungi > Aphelidiomycota > Aphelidea > Aphelidiaceae > Aphelidium > Aphelidium insulamus. Next base: position 7,150 of record JAZDSV010000049.1, read on the forward strand.
GTCTGGGATGATGGTTACGGCGCCGGCTCTTGGCAGAGACGATCGAGTGGTCGAGCAGTGCCGCCACACCAGTCAACACCGCGCCGCTGTCAATGAGCCGGTGGCGCATGCACCCGCTCACCGCCAACTCATTTAAACATGCCACAGCTGCCACTTTCTGCGTACTGGTCCCAGCAAGCAACAATCGAGTCACTCGGGACACCACCCAACTGTCCGCGCCGAGCAGGGGAGTTCCCTGTGGCGATTAATTAGTATTTGTCATTACAAAAGAACATGATTATGAGTGATAGTGATAAAGGCACAGAATTGTCAGAGAGTATTCGAGTGGAGAATGAAGCAGTGAAATCAGTACAATGAATATGAAGCCTGTAAACGATATCGTGGGGGCACGGTAAGTGGAGTGACAGCCCATTAGAGTGGTGAAGCATAGTAGTGGATCGCAAGAATCGGGTGTATAGCAGAGTATATCGTGTATGAAGCGATCGCAGACAGAAATACTATATATACTTATATACTTATATACTTATACTTATTTATACTTATAAACACATATCGTATGTACCTCAGTGTCTGTATCACCGTCGACAATGTCATCACTGCCAGAAAACATTTGCAGCGGCAGCAGGCGGCACAGACGGCCAAGTACTTCGACCGCCATGGCTTCCATGACGCTGATGGTGTTCTGCGTGGTGGCAGCGATAGCGGCCGACACCGCGACATCACTTTCCGCCTTGTTGGAGTAGTAGACTGCTTGCAGCTTGGACGGCATGCCATTGTCATTGCCATTAGTGGCCGTCACCGAGTGTTGTCTGGTTCGACGTGGTCGCAGCAGCGTAATCAACGCGTCGTAGCCGCCCCGGTCCAGGAACGCTTCGACCAGCGGAGTGTTGCGCGACCACAGCGCGTGTGACAGGTACTCTAGCGCGGCCACACAGTCCTTGGCGCGTCGGTTATCATCTGGAGGCGTCGGTTGCGCACAATCTCCAACACTGTCTGAAGAGTGCTGGCTGTGGGCTCGTCGATGTTGCTGGCTATGTTGCTTCCCAGTCGGTGCACAGCGCGACAATGGTGTCACGGCTGCTGTTAGTGCGGCGACCAGCGCTGTGGCACATCCCGCGACCATTCGCTGATTTCCACCCGTGCTCACGACTCGTCGTTGTTGTTGCTGCCGTGCACCACCAGCACCACCACCATCAGTTCCCCGCTGGCTTACCTGTAACATTTGGGGCCTGGTGGGAAGACTTTTTATGTGTATGTATGTAGTGGATGCGGACTATCCAGAGTGGTGTGTAGTATACGACTGCACGAACGCGCATTCCCCGGGGTTGCCATGGCTGTCTCACACTGACGGTCACCATGGCAGCGTTTGGCAATAATTGATCAAGTTGTTATTAAATAAATTGTTAAGCTAATTGAGCTGCCTCGGCTGCTGAGTCTGCGGCGATATTGGAGCGGGCCTCATGAGAGAACTCAGCAGACCAGAGACATTCCCGCCAGACTTCTCGTGCGGGTGCTTTTGATGCTTCTCGATTAACTGCACAATGTTGCTGCATCCACTTCCAGTTGCCAACTCCAGTGGCGTCTTGCCTTCAGCATTCTTAATCGTGGTGTCTGCCGCGTGTGGGCCTTTAAGCAGAGCTCGCACGGCTTCAAAGCGGCTGCACTCACGAGACGCAATATGAAGCGCGGTGTCCCCTTTTGCTCTGTTGGACTTCAAGTTGACTCTGGCGCCACTGTTTAGCAGCGCCGTGATCATGCGTGGCTTGGTATACATTGCTGCCAGCATAAGCGGTGTCAGACCATCAATATGGCCTGTGCCGTACGCGTTAATGTCAGCAAGGTGCTTGGCAACAAATGCGTCGACCTCTTGCTGCTTAGACTTGGAGGTCAGTCCCGAAAAGTCGCAATCCATGCAGGCTTTGTGCAGTTTTGTCGGCTGCAACGCGCCAGTATTCACACAGAGTTGACCCATTGCCTGCGGGGGGTCTCCGCGACACCCAAGGATGCAAACTGCAGCCACTACCAATGCTATGCTGGTACTGGGCGGACAAAACAACATTATTGAAAAAACGCCAGTAGCGTGCAATCGTGATACATGCAATCAGCTCCGGGATAATGGATGGCGGGGATAATGGCGTGATGAAACGTGATTGTATTATGGTGCGTCACCCTGTTCTACTCCGTGTGACCCGTATTCTCCTTGGCTTTATACTCGCGCTGCACCAGTCGCCCCACATTCCAGCGCCACGCGGGGAATATAATCTGGCGAGGTGTCAATGTTGATAATACATAAGTTAAATTAGAATAACACAGTAGTACAAACCCCGCCAAGCATCTTGAGAAGTGAGTCCGACACCAGGCCATTCCCGGGCGCCAGTCCGGCCGAGTAGCAGCGCGCAATCTCTCCCACCAGGTCCGATGTGATGAGGAACTGGTTCTTCTTGATGCCTGCCAGCAGTGCCTCGGCAATGGCTGCCGGTGTCTGGCCTTGGTCTCCTTCCTCAATAATCTTGGTGATGGCGGGCTTGCGCTTTTGCTATTGGGGAGATTATGAGATGGCATGCTTATCATTGCACAGTCACCTGCCTCTTCAATGTATCCTAAAAACCAGAGTAAATAGTCTGCTTTAACACTGCTGTAAGCTGCACGTACCCTCGGACAAGATGTTTCCAGGGAACATCAGATGGACAGCAATATTGTGCGGCCGCAGTTCCAAGTCGAGCACCTCGGCCAGTCCGCGCAGTGCAAATTTCGTGGGCGCGTACTGCGAGTAACCATTGAAGCCAAACAGCGCCAGCACCGACGCCACCATCACCACACGCCCCTCAACACCGCGCTCCACCATCAACTTGGCTGCGGTCTAAGGAAAGGATTATGGTCCATCATACTATATTTATACACTGTGCCATACCTGCACAGTATAGAGCGTGCCAAAGTAGTTCAGGTCCATGCCGCGCTTAAACTCTTCCAGCGGCTGGTCGAGAAACAGTCCAGGCAGCGCCTGGCCTATTGATATCGTCATTCTCTATATATTTAAACGAATACAACACAGTGTTCATACCCGCACAGGTAAAGACGAAATCGGGACAGCCCATCTCGGCGGTGGCGGCAATTACCGCATTGCATGCCTGTGTCTGGTCAGACATGTCGGCCGAGATTGTGTGCACGCGCAGTTCCCCGGCATCCACACCGCGATCAACAGGAGTGGCCTGACTAATTAACAACAAATAATTATCAGACATGACACGAACACTTATTTCGGCAGCTGCATCGGCCAGCGCTTGCTTGTTGCGCGCAACAATGGTAACGTTAGCGCCACGACGATGCAGCAGCATGGCCAATGCTTTCCCCGTTCCCTTGCTGCCTCCGGTGATGTAGCAGTGCTGTGCGATTTTATATAGCAGTCGGTACTACACATATACATTCCCACATACTACATTCAACGAAACATACATACACATACACACATCTGTATAACTACATGTATACACACATACTAATGCAGCTATAGATATAGATATAAATTCATACAACGAACCTTGCCGCGAAAGGAGACGCGATTGCGACGCCTGAGCGGGGACCAGCGCATCACCAAATCAGCCACACACGCCACCACCAGCACAGACACCACACCAACGACCACCGATGCCAGGGGATGCAACTGGCTGGCGGCAGAGGAGGAGGACGGCGCGTATCCAACGGCACCCAGCACAAAGTCCACCAAACTGCGCATGTAGTTAAGGACGCGGCGCGTGAGATGATGTAACCCTCGCAGATCTGACCGTATAATTAGAGTCCACAGCAATACTTGCTATTGTACTACAGCTGGAAATATGTTAAAAGCGGATATATCTGTGTTTACGTACTGCCATGGACTGCTGTTGCAGACATTTGCACTTCCGCGAAATTACTCATACACGAGACTCTAGACTATTACAGACGCTTTACATTACTGCGCTGGCAATTAAAGTACCAAAGCCACGCTGTTCATTATGAATACGTTAAATGTGTATTTTAATATATATATATATATATATATATATAAGCTGTTGCCTAAATTGCCATGCTCTGACTAATTCAATAACGGCAACACACAACAGCAATAATCACAACGCAAAGAGTCCTCTATAGCTATACTCACCGTTGTACTACAGCAGAATATATATATATATATATATATATATATACATATAGAATATAGTTGAATTATTTGTGTGTATGTTCATGTTTGACGACACGTACTACTATGGGCTGCTATTGCAGAGGTGTGTACTACGTATATGCAAAATAACATCTTATACACGCACCACGTCTCTAGACTATGGCACATGCTTTATTAATACTTGACGCCGGCAATTTAAATAATACCAGAGCCACGCTGTTCATTTAATGTTCATGAATGCGTTAAATGTGTAATATAATATTATATATGCAGTTGCCGTCTGTCATTACATAACTGTCACGCACTGATTAACAGCGACACAACACACAAAAAATATCACAATGCAACGACTGTGGCGACTGACGGCGGCCACGGCGCGCCCAACCGCGCTATTGAGCGCCCCAGCAGCACTTGGCAGTGCCACCACCAAACTATCGGCACTATCACTTGGTCGCCGACTTTATTCAGGCGCCACACGGCAGCTGCACCGCCTGCCCACACCCACCACCACCGCCCTGTGCGCCATGCTGGGTGGCGCGCACTCCAGCAGCGGCTCCACGCTCCCCGGCCGTCGCCACATGTCCAACTACGTCACACACCGTCTCACCATTGCACCACAGCAGAAGAAGCGCCGCCTGGACACCAAACCCTACACGGCGCGCAATAAACGCGACTCGCAGGTGGACGCGGTGCGACTGGCGGCCATGGAGCGCTGGCTCCCAGCCGCCAAGGGCAATTTGAAGCGGCGGCGCAGTGGCCAGGGCCGGGTGTACAAGAAGAGTCGGCGGCAACGTAGTCGCGTCAAAAAACCGGTGTACGCGTCCCGCTCACAGCTGCGCAAGCTGAAAAAGACTCTGCCACCGGGGTCGCTGCCTCGTCGGCGCTAAGTGACTATGATACTCATACAATATACATATACACTATGTATACTGACTGTCTATGCACGCCGATACCAGCAGTACTCGCCCCATATGCGCGGCATGATGTCCATCAGGCGTGACACTGAATCGGGCATCCAGAAAGCTCGTGATAGCCGGCCACTTGCTTGGGCGTCCAGGAATGGCACGCATCCGCCGCGCCTCCACTCCTTGTTGTCATCCGCCAGTGATGAGCTGTCCCCGGTAGACTGCAAGTGCAACTCTATTCTGAAGTCGCATTGGTTCAATTCGACCTGCACTTGATTTGTATGTACTAACTGAGGAATATTATCAACGTACAAATCCATGCGGATCTTGCTGGTTGCGGTTGTTCATTCCACGTGCACTGCGCATGGTGCCGGGCCGTGTGGCTACATTATTTATATAATTGTCCAAAAGTATATAAATATTGTCGTACCATTAGTATTTAGCAGACCGCGGCTATTAGGGTAGTCAATATCGTTGCTGTCGACAAAGTATTGCGGCAACAAGCCGCCGTAGCCTTCATCCACCCAGCCAACACGGGCTGTGATATTATGTTATACACATCAAGAGCGATAAATATTAAATATTATACGCACTGGTAGAAGGCAGCAAATAGTGACTGGGGAATCGGTACCACTCCCGTCCGATACAGAGCATGTTTGGCCGTGATACATTAGCTGGAATATAAGCACTATGATACCCTTAGTCCATTGCAATACCTCTAATTGCAAAGTCGCGGTAAACAGCCATCGATCCGCCATAATGCAGGTGGAGGGCCAGAATTCGTGATACACTCAGCACGGCGAATACCGCCAAAACTATCCGCACAGCATACACTGAAATCGTTCTTGACTGCATGCATCAATGATTATTATATCCATTATCAATTCTGCAAACCTTGACTATGGACAGATGATTACAGAGCCGCTGTATCCAGCCAGTCACAAATGAGAGTGCAATGGCCGCATTGTAGCACAGCAGTGGATAGACGACAAACAGGAACCGCTCCTCCTTGTGCGGCTGCAGTGTGAATATCGCCAGCCACAGATAGGCGGGCAGCAGCGTGACAAGTAGTGATCGGTATGGGTGTCCTCCGGCACTGGCAATGAACGCCACGTTGACCCGCGTGAACAGCAGTCCGGTGGTGGCATATGCCGATAGCAACAGTATCGGAGCACTAGCCAAGGCAGCCAGGAAGCCAACGTTGAAGTTTAGCACACCATTCACGATGTAAAAGTGCCACGGTTCTCTGCCAAACAGTTCTGGTCCCAGGCCGGCTGCGTAGTTGTTAATCTGTGTCAATACATCAACGATAAACAGTATTACGTACCAGCACTGCTAAACACATTGTATGTGACCAAATTGAAGGGCACAACAACCCACTTGCCATAGTACTGGCTATCAAACAGTACCAGCGGCGTCTGAAAATGTTAGATTGTTAGACGACCAACCGTCTGCGCTTGCCAGTATGAGTATCAGTATGCAGAGAGCCACCACGACGGCAGCTGAAATCCGGCGAACAAAGAATTTAGTCTCCGGTATTGACCACGGCCGCACCAGCAGCTCATTCAGCATAAACGGCACTCCGACCGCGGCACTGAACGGCCAGCCAACAATGGCACCGACCGCCAGCCATAGCAGGGGTACGATGACTGTCCGCACGGTGCTGAATACCACGGAGCCGGATACCAACTGTTCATTCTTGCGAGTGCGCAGAGCCGCCGCAAAGAATAGCATCGTGGTGTACATGGCAAATGATGATGGTAGGAATGCTGCGATGTTACTGGTAAGTGATACTGCACGTCATAGCGCTCACATAGATCATATACGCACAATACATACCAGCGCTGGCAATGAACATGCCCGGCGAGAGACACTGTAGGAAGAGCATGGTGCGGGCCACGGACGCACTGACGTGTCTTGACACGGCGCGGTACAGCAGTGTCTCGCACACAACGCACACCAATGCCAACATGCACCGCACGCCCATAAACACCGCCATCTTCTCCGTGGTGTGATGCAGGGATGTCATCATGTCGTCTGCGGCATAAGACTCCCCACTCATCCACAACGCACTCGCAGTCACCCATCGAAACAGCGGCACAACCACAGCATGACCCACGGCGGCCGAGTGCAATGCAATGTACGCCCAGCTGCGCAGCGCGAATTCTGGCGCATACTCCCACGTCTGCAGACCGCGGCCGTACTGCAGGTAATGCGCCGGCTCCCAGTAGTTGAACACCTCGTCACAGTCGCTGATCAGCGGGGCCATCAGGCACGTGCCGATGCGCACCGCGGCCAGTAACAACAGCAGTCGCAGTGACGGCCATGCGGTGGACACGCCGCCTTGTTTGGCATAGGCCACAGCGTGTGCGTGGTGTGCCGAGGTGCCCAAATGGGCGCTGACTGCCACGATTGGCTTTGCCATTGGCAGCTGAACTAAAAACCAAAGTTCTATCACGGTCAACTGCAATTGGAATCTGCCATGTATATGTACATGTATCTGCCTCTGTCTCAAATGGCAGCCAGCTATATTATTTTGACTACATATTGACTACATATGGACCGGTCAGATATCCCGCACATCACACGGACCAAGGTCAATTACCCACACTTGTGTGCGACGGTCTACATAGAATAATATTACGCCAAAATCATTACATGCACACACCAAAAATCCATCGTGCAATCAGTTTCCAGCAGGGCAAAAAAGTATATAGGGCAGCGCAGCAGTGTTGGTGACTTAAAGTGGTACCGCAGTTCGTGGAGATATCAACACGCTTGCAGGCGATGGTCGGCTATGTGTATATGTGCATATGTGTATATGCGGGTCGAGTATGTGAACATTCGTAATTTGGTCATGTTGGTCTTCGCGCATATGCGTACCTTCTGCTCACCGCGTGTCGCAACATTTACCCCTGTTGTTGTATATGCCTATCAGCCGCAGCCCCCGGTGTGCAACATTTTCCAAAATGCCGCGAACAACTTATCAGATTATGGTACATGTAGCGTTGGTCCTTTGCACGCTTTCGTGCCGCGTTATCGCGGTATCATCGCCGCCAAATGACGCGGCAAACAATGATCAACAACAACGTGGCGGTGAAATCGGATCGGCGCAGTCTATCGCGGTACCATATAAGTCTCGGAGTGGCCGGAGTTGTAAACCGCCCTCGTACATAGCAGATAGTTGGGAGGATGGTAACAACCGGCTGAGCTGTGCATCTAAGCGACAGAAGAAAGACGCCAAGAAGCGCGTCACAATCAGTAAGGCCACTGCGATGGACAGCGAAATTTCAGGTGCAGCTGGACTCTCCGCGGGTCAAGATGCAGGACGAAATGACAGGACAAATCGTCCCCGCTGCTTCAGGAAACATCATTTGCGTTGGAATCAATTGTGTCGTGCTCGGCGGTACATTTTTAACTACTCTAATAATGTGGAAGACATTCTCAGTCAGCAACCAGCGGCCATTGTGCGGTTTTTAAATTGGGATTATATGCACGGCGATACGCTCTCCGACATCAAGGTGGGCATTTATATGATCATATGCATCAAGGAATCCCCTAATTCCACGGTGTAGGAAAAGTTTAACCGCAGGCGACAGCAGAGAAAAGGGTCTCAGGTAGAATGCAATGCTAGACGGAGTGCCTCCCGTACACGACGCAAGAAAATACCTATCATTTCAAAAGGGTCGAGCGAAATTCTCGATTCGAACGCTGTTGATGGTGTTGCAAGTGATTCCGCGATGCTCGCGGACCGAGATACCGGCATTGACGGTCACTCGGAGTTGGATCCATCTGACAATCTCCCCTTGGTGTCTCTCTTTGATTCTATGGGGACGGGCCGATTGTTGGATTACCTGGAGAATGGCACATAAAATAAGTTTATAACATAATGCGGGTGGAAATGATTTTGCAATCTGCAGTTCTTCGACTAAACGTATGGCACACGTGATGGTGGATTTCATAAGGCTATGGTCTTGTCTAGCAACACAACTTACCGACAGCGACACAAGTGGCCTTGCCTATATATGTATTATGTCTGTAATGCGATTGTATCGCTGACTACTTGACCGGAACGGCGGCCAACTCGGCCATATACGTCCCCAGCAGCTTGATGCCCTCAATGTAGTTGCGGCGGTCAATCTTTTCATTGATCGAGTGCGCGCCGTCGTCACACGCACCCATGGGTAGCAGCAGCACATTCTTCTTCAAACACTCGGCAAAGGTGAGTGTGACGGGGATGCTGCCGCCCTCGCGCGTGTAATCCGGCTCCATCTTGAACACTTGCTGGATGGCACGGGCGCCCGCTACGTAGTTCCAGTGCGCCGGGTCGCAGTACCACCACTTGCCGGCGTGCATGCACTCCAGGCGGATCTTGTTCTTGGAGCCGAGTGCGGCGAACTGCTGCTCCACGTACTGTTTCACCAGCCGGGTGATCTCGGCAGGGTCCTGGTCGGGCACGGTGCGGATGGAGAACTTGCCAATTACCTTGGCGGGGATGACGGTCTTGGCGCCCGCAGCGGAAAACGCGCCCTCGATGCCGTGCAGACTCAGCGATGGGTAGCGCCAGCTGAAGTGTAAGACATGCTTGTGACAATGTACAACAATTGGTACCGGTGCAGCAGGGTGTCCATCTCATTGCCATGGATGGAATTGGTGGCGGCCACGGCGTCGTGAAAGTCTGCCATGTTGAAATCAAGCTGTGCATATCGCTTCTTCTCCTCCTCTACATACCTCGATGAGAAAGTAATATCATACAAATAAATATGGCATACCGGTGAGCGCGGCAACAGAGTCCACCACGCCCGGGACCATAATTTTACCGCCAGGCGTAACAAGCTTGGCCATGATATTAACCAGGTCCGTCATTGGCTCGTGGACAGTACCGCCTGAGAGTTAATTCAGAAGCAATACTACGATACAATCATACCAAAGACGCCCGAGTGCAGATCCTTGCCGGGCCCAGCCACCTCCAGCTTAAAGTAGCTGACCCCGCGTAGACCGTGCGTCAGACACGGCTTAGTCTTGCCCAGCCAGTAATTGTCGCTGATGCACACGCAATCCACCGTGGCAAAGTACTTGTCGGCCTGCTGTTTGATCAAATCGTCCAGACCCTCGGACCCATTCTCCTCCATGCCCTCGAAACACATTTTCAAGTTCACCGGCAACTCCATGCCCAGCTTCTGGAACGCCTCAATGACCCACAGCCAGGCAATTACCGGTCCTGTCGGATAAATATGTTTAGATTGCTTAAGCTGTATAATAGGTGTATACATGCCCTTGTCATCACTGGCACCGCGGCCAAAGAGACGGCCCTGTGCGTCCTCCGTCAGCGTGAACGGATCAGTGGCCCAGCCGTCTTCACGCAAGGCCGGCTGCACATCATAGTGTCCATACACCAGCAGAGTCTTCTTGGCTGGATCCGTGCCGTACGTGCCCAGCAGCACCGGCGGCAGCTGCAACTCCACGCCGTCCATCACGTGCTTGCCAACGTCCATACGCTGCACACTGCATGTCGATGTTAGTAGAGAAGCCGAAAATAAGAGGCGGCACGTACGACACGCCCAGACGCGTCATCTCTGCCTGCAGCCAGTCGCCCATACGAACCACATCGGGTCGGTGCTCCACCTGAGAGCTCACACTGCAAGGCATAAGCAGTGTGACAAGCCACATTACCACAATATACCTGGGGATGGCAACGCATTCACGAAGCTTCTCAACAAAGTGCGCCTGGTTGGCGTCGACGTGCGCGTAGAACTTTTCCATTGCAACGTACGATTCCCACGATTAGGCAGTACGTTGCTGTGCAATACACGACGAGAACAATGGAATGACACATACAACTATATTGGGAATGCAGTGTAACTACTGGAATGTGTGCACACCGCCGTGCCCGTCCAACAGATAGCTGCTTATGCGTTGGCTGAGTTGAATGACGCGCATCTGTCTCTTGTACCTCTCGTCATCCCTGGCTGCCATGGCTTCGTATGGCTGTTGCTATCAATACTCACAAATATAGCAATCACAATATAGCAACAACATACTCGCTTTAACGCCGATGGCAACTGTCTCCATGACGTGTACGTGGCCTGCATGCTATCTGGCTGTACGAGATGGACTTGGCCGCTACGCATGGTGCATTGTTGGCATTGACAGTGCCCGCACACATAACGTTAAACACACTAGGCACACCTCTGCACGGCCATGGCGTAGTACTTGTAGGCAGTGACGCGGACGGCGGGCTCTCGGGGCAAGAGATCTCTGCCGACAGTGACTGCAGGACGCGGCGCATGTGACTGTGACTGTGGCGCCACTGTGTCGGCCAGATTGTCCTGCGCGTCCAAGTCGCGTCTCATTGTCTCGACTGTCTTTTCTTTTTTTTTACCTCGGCACTTGTGACGTGTCGGGCATTTCTTTTCATCGCAAAGATGATTCGGTCAAATTCACATTCTACCCGGAAGAAAATTCCCACCAATATTACATGCTACCATGGCATTTGCATCGCACATGAACGACTTTGAAGAACAGATGGACTAGCTGGCTTTTGTGGCGACACACACGGACCCGGCTTATCGCCACTGCATGATAACTGCCAAGTGCCATTTTTGTCGGGCCCCTCAACCATCGCATGTGCCCCAGTCCTGCGAGCGTAAGACGGAAGACAAGGAGGAAAAATTACAATTTAAGGCAAGTGAATGTGACCTGCGGACGGTATTAGTTGGTCACGTGTGAACTGAATACATTGTCGGAGCACGGCTGGCGCGAGTTAAGTATAGAAGATAAATTGGCGATGGCGCCGGTTCACGTCCTTCTTCTTTTCAAACTATGCAGAATGGTCGCAAGCGACGCTTTCAAGATGCTCAGTAGAGACGACCGGTGATATCAACTTCGAATTCCCTCCCTAGTCGCCGTGGTCCAGCAAGAAAGTTCACGCACAGCAGATACCCTGCAATGAATTCATGCATACGATTTTAATAATGCTGGTAAATTATGTGTGATTAGGAATTCATAGCTGTAATGTAATAATGTTTAGCTGTCGCGCCTCCAGCTGGGTCGTTGTCAGTTGCCTTAGGCTGCAAATCGATTGATTGCAAACCTCGTCATGTCGGCTCGATGAATCAGAGGCGAACGGGTCTGCTAAATAAACTTCGTCTTTAGAAAGATGCTCCCAGTAGCTATGGCTGTCTAGTACTCGACGCGACCGGTTACATCCCGCCAGCACAACTTTCAGCTTACTGACCTAAATACGACTACTCCGAAAGATGATATCGCTCAACTGCTTAATGTTGCGTATCTGAGCGAAGCATCGACGTTCCCTGGACAGTTCCCCACAGAAGGCTTTGATATTAGTTTAAATAATCGGATGATGATTAATCTGGTTTTTCGCCTACAGGGCTTGGCCGCCCTTGAGCCAATGTCGTTTTCCTGGTCAACACCGGATGTCTGTTACGTATCTATGCAAGGAAGCGATGGAAGCTCTAGTAGGAACAAACGAAACCGTGCCAACCAGTACATACGTCCAGATTCACAGTTCTACCGTCATCCTCTGTCATTTGTCTCTGGCACAATCACACTCTCTGGAGTCAACGTGCTTGGTACGGATGTTCTACGCGCCAATAGTGTCTCGCCGGTGATTAATTACGGTTCTAAAACATTCCTTCTGTGCAAGCAACCGTAGTGATACTATACAGAAGCGCATTACACAATATAGAACCATATATTTTCACGAACACGTGACCGCGGAGCGAGCGAGAATATTCGGAAACATTCCACGAGAGCCGATTCGACGGCTTCTCTGATTCGCGCCAAACTAAAAGCACGTAGCAGCACGCACTCCACGACACTTAACTTGAACAACGATCCACAGATCAACCACGATGGAATTCCACGAACTGGGTAAACATTGCAGCCACACTGGGTGCCATCAGCTGGACTTTTTGCCGTACACGTGCCAGGCATGCCGGCACACATTCTGCCAGGAGCACTGGAAGTTCCAGCAACACTCGTGCCCCAGTGAGGAACAGTACCGCAACAGCCGCCAAGTACCCACCTGCCCGCTGTGCGCACGGCCCGTACCCGTCAGCCTGGGCGAGGACCCAAACATACGGGCAAGCACTTGTTCTATATTGCATCTCATAATCATATCATCTGACACGTGGAGTGCGTCGTTAGATGGAGCAGCACATTGTAGCGGGATGTCCCGATATTGGCAACAAATCCGCAGGCGCCGCTGCCTACGTGAACAAGTGCGCACACGCCGGCTGCCGCAAACGCGAGTTGATACCGTTCCAGTGCGGCCAGTGCCGGCACAACTACTGCGTGCGCCACCGCAATCCACTGGATCACACGTGCGCCGCGCCCATCTCGGCTGCAAACAACGGTACGGCACAGCAACAGACATCCATGTCCAGAGTTACGTCGGCCATGCGGTCGGCGGTGCAGGGCTGGTTCGGTGGCGGCGGCCAGACCTCGACAAGCAGTGGTGACACGCGTCGGCAACATTCTGTCAGTGACGTAGATGGCAGACGTAACCGGCGCCTAGTTTCCGTGCACTGAAATCTCTGTTCTGGCAACATTCATTCATATTCAATACACATAATTATATAATAGCAAGTTATATGGATTGCCATAGTGTTACTTGGGTAGCTGTTGTAGTTGTTGTTGGTTGCGTTGGGTGCCACTGTCCAGCAGTAGGCACAAGCACTGTGAGTACATATTAGACAACTATTGTATTATACATAAGTATCGCTAGAGACGCGGCCAGAACCAACAAAGTATTGACATACCCACACGGAGACGGCAAAGAGCGGCAAATGAATGATGGAGGCAGTCAAGAGGGTTTCAAACGCGCCGTCAAAGTTGCCCACCAGGAAGCGGAGGCAGGCCAGTGTCAGTTGCGCTGTTGCCGGATTACATGCTTGCAGCAGGCCACGCACCGCCATGAATGCCGTGGAGAAACCGGCGAGATCATCGCTGGGCGGCGCTGGGTCGCTTGCGCGCTTGATGGAGTGCAGTGCCTGGTGTGTAAGTGTGGCCGACAGCATCATTGGCTGCATGATGAAGTAGACACGCTTCTCCATGGTGTCCAGTTTGTAGTCGGCGCAGTACTGGTCGGCCAGCAGTACCGCGGACGCAATGGCCATCAATGACCACACATAGTGCGGTATCACGGTGGCTGTGGGTGCTTGCTCTGGCTGCATGTCTACCACGTGTTCTCTGTAACCATACCTCAGGCCTACAAGCAGTAAGCATATGCACACAGTCTACATGCAAAGCATACTCTGCACCAGCAATACGCCACCCAGCGCGGCGCCCACAGCATATATACCAGCAATGACGGCGTGGTTGGCGGCAAATGCATACGCGGTGATACCACTGCCAAGCAATGCATACACCGTCACCGCCGTGGAGAAATATCGAGTCGACCGTGCCGAGGCATTGGTGGCCACAGCAAGCAGCAGGCAAGCCACCGAGATGCATGCATCTGTTGTCCACGCCTCGGGCTCGGTCACGGGGTTGAGCACGTTCCGCCTGTCGAGACAGACAATGTCGGACGCGGTGGGCAATGTCATCACGGGTACCAGAGTATCGACAGTCGGCCCGCCAGTCTATGAGTCGCGTCGTTTTAGCACAGAAAATGTTGGGTAGTAGCCGGAACGGAGCTGATAAGAACGCTCGACTGTCGTCGAGTGCGGCATGCAGACGCTGTAAGAGAGCCGGGGCCGGAGAATGTCATCATAGTACCAGCGATGACTCGTTCAGCTTTCCTCTGTCTCCCACCCGGCTGATGTTGCTGCCAAGCATGGCGTTGTATACTACGCTTGGCATCATTCAGTCGGAGTGCCTTCATGCAGATCAGCAAAGCGGCACTGCGTGGTCAGTGAAGCTGCTACCCGGCAGGCGGCGGCTTAAGCAGCATTTGCTGGAGGTAGCATGGTGCGGCATGTGAGGAAGCCAGTGGACCGTGACTTCCTGTGTCAGTGTGCACAACAGCTGATTCAACTGGTGTGCCAGTGGTGACTTGCTGACTGCCAGTTGGCAAAGACTTTGCACTGTAGCTCGATCCTGACACCACATAACAACCGGTAGATGACACTTTTCTGCTGCAGCGCCATGGTGTGATTGTAAACACTTATATGTCGTTCTTAACTATGGCTCTTAATGTAGTTCAATAAAACAATTGGATAGCTACTTTAACATAAGATATGTATGATACTGTTTTATTGACTCTGTCAGATAATATGCCCGAGCAGCACCAGGAAACAGTGGCAAGATGCGGGGAAGTGGCAGGATGCAGCGAGATCGCCTTCCATCGTCCAATCGTATACGAGAACACGCGGATCGTAAGATGCATCTGCTCGATCACATAAATACCGCGGTTGGCGGAAGCTTTCCATTCGACATTCGAACAAGATAGATTATTCAACATGAAGGCTGGCATTATTGCAATGGGAATTGTTGCGGTGTCCGTGTCCGCGGTGGACGCATTTGTCAAGTGAGTTGCGCTGTTGGTACTGCTATCTCGACATCCACTGATGTAAATAAGTGACTGGCGCGATCTCCGCCAGCCGTTTCGCGCACAATGGTATGGCGTACAGAATATGCGTCCCGGGGAAGAAGCAGCGCCCATTATTTGCTTTAATCGGTACATTTCACGTGTTCCTTAATATTCATCGGCTAACTGTCACTCAGGGCCCCACCAAATGATGACTATGTCTTGAAAATGATCGTCGGTGGTTATATCAAGAAGAAAAAAGAATCGTTTACAGCGCATGTCACTCCGACTGCTTTCAACAACCAAGCGCTGGCAAACAGCGTTTTCGACCCGACCGGCCAATTCCTGCCGGGTGAAATTTCCCAGCTAGTCAAGCGCCGCAAGAACTGCTTCAAAATGACCTTTACAATGCCTCGTGCCGCCTTCAGATTTGACGATAAGAAATTTCACCTGAAGCTTCGCAACGTGGCGCAAAAGTATTTGCGGACTTTTAATATTGTCACGGCTATTGGTGGGCTGCGCTTGCGAACCGCTGTCACTAATCAGTATGCCAATACCTATGTCCCGGATAATCAGGAAGGTCAGATGCAGTTACAAGACGACGACGCTGAAGGCAACCGTGCGCCGGTATCCTCCATTGGCGATGGAACTTTGTCATCTGCCGCTTCGTCATCTGCCGCCAGCTGGTATGGCCTGCAGGAGTTGCATCGTGGAAAGAATACTATTGCCGTGTGTTTCTATGAGTAAGCGCGTCTCATTATGTGTTTGCTATTACAGCTGACCAAGTGTTACTAGCAAAACTATCAAGCTCGAGACTACTGGCCCTTGGATGAGTTTTTATTGGCACGGTAATGAGCAATTTAGGCGGGAAATAACTGCAACATCGCTAACGGGCAGAAGTGATGCTTATGCCAATTTTAATCAGCTGGAACGAGCAGATCTACAGAAACAAATGGCGCATCATCCCCGATGCTATACGCTTTCATTCTCGGTTCCAAATGAGATCGAAAAACTGAATCAGTTTGAGCTAAAAATAATATCTAATGGCAAAGTAATTTCGAGTCAGAAACTGCCGCTGTTAATGAGCTATCTGGCTGCTGATGGCCAGATCGCTACAAATAGCAAGAAATATTCCAACAGTGCTATTGCATCACGTTTGCCTACCGTTAATGACGACGGGGTAAAGCTTGAAAACCGTCCAGGTTTTGCAGACGCGAGTTCGTACTTTGCCCACACTTCCGGCAGCGTCTATGGAGGCCCACGATTTTCTGACCCGCGAGAAACGATATGGTTCGGTTTGGATCATTTACAGCCTAAACAAACGGCTAATACCGCTGTGTGTTTTAACTCGTACGTTCTTGAATTTAAATGCGACATCGCTGACGTAATGTTGCAGTGAAACAACCATTCTTGATGACGCCAACGTCAAAATTATTTTTTTTGGGCGCTTTCAGGGCAATATTCATATCGAGCATGATGCGTATGCGCTTCGCTTAAAGGATACAGATACAGATGATTTTGACGGCAATTTAGGTAAACTGGATCGAGAACACCTGCAAAATTTGATTGCCTCCGATCACCTGTGCTACGAGTTATTCTTTTCTGTGCCAATGGAGGCCGCGCAACTGCAGGAACTCACGCTGCAGATCCTCTCTAACGGCAATGCTGTTTCTGAAAGAAAAAATGTGAAGCTCGCTAATAGTCAGCATTATGGGCGAGTATCTCAGGCTATGGCAGGAGCGCCTGACAACGAATTGAGCCAGGGAGGTTACCATCTCACACAAGCAGACATTGCTCCAAGCGATTCGGAATGGAAAGGGTATCCTCCAGTAAGCCCCATTAACGCATACACGTCTTCCTAATGCGCAGTTTCCCCCCCCCCCATCCATTCAAAATAAATACATTCAATGAAACACACACATCATAACAGTTAGTTATTTCATCGTCATCACATCTTGCGCCGACTCCACGATTGCACCTGGCCAGTGCCTAATTCATGTCATTCACACTAATAAACCTTTGACAAAATTTAGATACCCGCTGTCAGACTGGCCAGCAGCCGCTGAGAATTCGTGCTACGCAGCGCGCTCACCTCGGGAAGCTGCTGTTTAAATGGCAGCTTAATTTTTCTGTCGTCCGTATTGACAGACTCCCGTTCTGTTTGTTGAGATCCAGCAACTGGCTGCGACACAGACCATCTCTGCATATTTCATCAGCAGGAATGCGATAATAAAGAAAATCACGAACAAGTGGCGCGACGGGCCGCGTGCCGAGACAGAATGACTTGGCGGCCGGTCGAATGCTGGCCGCAGAGTTGGACGTCATTTGCCGAATGTAGCTCCCGCCGCGACGTAGCTTCTCCGTGCGCAACTCTTGCTTGTGCGCCACGCTCTTCATCTCCACATATCCTTGCGGATCGCACATGTCCTGCATGAGCAGCAGTTCAGTCTGATTTTTAATTCACAAAATGTATCTATCACTCACCTTGTGGTTGGAGTAAAACTCCTTGTAGCCACCGTCGAGGACATATATTTCGGGAAAGTTGAGGTGGGGATAGCGCGCTGCATTAACCAGCCGATCCTCTTTGCGCAAGAACAGTGCCAGCTTTGGCCCGCGCATCGCAGAGAACTCGCAATGGAACACCAATATATGACGGCTGCCAGCAGCAAATGTATTCTGGACACTGTTGTTGTTGTCATCTACGCCGTCTTCAGAAGACACAGACAGTGTCTTGAAGTATCGTTCCATCAGCTCTTCCTGCGTATTGACATTGATGGCTGAGCGAATGTGACCGCCCTCGTACTCGTAGCCGAACCGACAATCAATCACATCCACGGCGTCGACGCTGTGCGCAAACTCACCGCTCAGTAGCCGCACCAGTGTCTCGGCACTGATGCGCTTTAATGCATCCTTGTCCGAGGTAGTGTGCGGTATGGACAGCCGCTCGCCGCTGTGAGAGTTGATGCCGCCGCTGCCACAAGCGCTTACTCGCGGCTCTGCTGCACTGTTGCAGTGTGGTGGAAACGAGTGTGACGTCGGCATGGCGGTGGAATCACGCGCGTAATTTGACGCCGATGACAGCCGCGGTAGTTTGGCGGCGGGAGGCCGACCCCAGCTGCAGTGAATTGCCGGCGCGGGCTTTGACTGTGACCACAATGTTGATGACATGATAACTTTACATTCTACAGCATTTCAATGCTTACTCCGGCGGCAAAGCGCTGCATTCCCGCCGGCATAGTCATTGATCGTGACAGTGGAGCACGCAAGCTGCTGTTGGCATTGTCAGCGGTGGATGCGTTGCTGTGCCTGAATGTCAGCGATACTCTAAAATATATATGTCAGGTACACCAACGTGGACTCGACGTGCTGGTCATCCGCATCTTCCCGCGCAGTACTGGATTTAGCAGGAGTTTGCAGCGCCATCGCCGCCAGGGATCCGCCAGTGTTGTGTGCCAGACTGAACAGGCGCCTCTTCAACCGACACTGCAGAGGACTGCTGCTGTGAACATGCATGGCAAAACATTAAACATCGCCTACGTGCCTATTGCTGGGAGACAGATCGTCCGAGTGCGCGTCTAGAGATCCTCGGCCGCACGATCTGCTGCTGGTGGCGCCATCCGTGTGGACCGAAGCGTCAGAGGCGGTTGGTTCGGCGTGAAGTGAGAGCAGCATGGACGGCGATGATGATGCTGGTGTTGGGGTGGTGGCGGACGAAGTCGGGGTTGCATCAACTAGTTGCCACGGTTGTCGGGTGTCTGGCAGCAGCGTGTCGCATGCACTCGTGCCCGTACCAATGGTGGTAGCAGTAGCTGTAGCGGTCGTGGTAGTGTCACACATGGGAGACAGTGGACAGGGCACTGTTTCCGTGGTGGATGCGCAGACCATGCCGCCTCGGGTCGCTGCCCGACCATGATGTGGAGATAATATGGGACTGGATGAGAGGTGGTGCAGTGGGAGCGGGCGGGGCGGCGACGATGGCCCATCCGGCGACGATGTGAGCAGCATGTATGTGACAGTGGGAGGGGCAGGGCGACCGTTGCTGTATGCGTCTGCGCTCGAGGATGCCGCACCGATATCCAAGCAGCTCCGACTGACGCAATGGAACAGGCAACCCGCACACAAGCACACACACGCGCAACCACACACAGACGGAAGCGAGGCGATTTGTGTGGGAGACGCGATGCCGGCGTGGGCGCGTCGTTTGTGTATTTGTGTGTTTTGTGTTTTGTGCCAAGAGTGAAATCGGCGATCGGCCGAATTCCGCGTTAACTCTACATGCTACTACATCATGCTAATAGTGCTATGTAGCATCGTCCCTGTTGCATTGAATGTGGATACTGAATCCATAGACTGCAGGTCATGCAACCCTTACATGGGCACTATTATTGTCACGCGCACAAGCAACGGCAGGACATCGTACAGGTAGACAGCTCTACTCCGGCAATTCAATATACTGTGGCAGGAAATAACAATTACTGCATTGATTTTCACACTCATACCCCTATGGCATCGAATGTACTCAAGTGATTAACTGTGCCGATGTTACCATTGCATAGTTTCACGGCTAGATCATCAGTGCATCAATGCAACGGGACCATAAAGTGGTGTGACTGTAACAATGTAACCATTCAAGTTGGCTATAAAAGCCACTGTCTGGCAGACTGCGCTACTCACTAGTCTCTGCACTCATTCAGCAATAATGAAGATCATTGCAACTTTCGCAACTCTCTTCGTGGCAGTGTTCTGCGCTGCTACTTCTGCGGTAAAGATTGAGTCAAAATATTTGAAAGACGGCTACTTGCCAGTTACAGCGACCAAATACTCAAAGAATGCCAAAATTCCGTGGGATGAAATCACGAGTGCCCTGGAAAAGGGTGGCAAAGCCTCCTATGCCGTTGCTATTAATTTCTCTGAGAAAACGTGCAAGGGATTTCAGTCTGCGTTGGCAATAAAGATTGGCAAGTGCATCTCGCTTTTCTCCAACCCACCGCAGCAGTTATCCCTCAAAAACAAGCAGGTATCGTGGTACAACAACGTGTATCCGAAATGCATAAAGAATAAACACAGCAAACTGATGACGCGCAAGTTGGATGACAAGTGCTACAAGGGCAATCAACAGTGGAGCCTTGTCACGTGCAACGAGACCACGAAACGCAAAGGCAGCAAAAAAGTCAAAAAGCTTACGTGCACCCACTAGTCCTTCTCACGCATCGCTAGTGCGGCTATGCATTACGATTGCCAGCCCCTGGTCACTTTGCTAATAAATGCCAACGTAATTAAGGTTTCGAATATAAATACAAGCTTGTTATACGTTGGACAGATAAATGCCGACTTGCAAGTAGACAGGCGTCTGCTTTAAATACCAGCACACTTTGCTTGCTATCAATTTGATACTATTGTACATATCTGTATAGGTGCTTAACGTACGTTGTTCTGACAACTCAATGTCGATTCATCACTGTGGATCATGAGCCCACCGGCTGTGTAACCGTACACCATTCAAATGAAAAGCAATGCCAACGCTAAACGCTCTGCCCAAAGAACTGATAATGCAGATACTGAGTTGTGTTGGCCCAGGGTATTACGTGTTCGTTGGCGGTGTGTCACGCTCAATACATGATATGTACACCCAGCTGTATGGAATGTCCCACCGGTACACATTCTACTCGTTGGCAGTGATGACAATCGAAACGGCAAAGTACGCGCATACCGTCGGTGCAAGTGGGGAAAAACTCATGGCGGCTGCCGCAGCTGCTGGTCGCTTGGATATATTAAAGTGGGGCGCAGCAAATGGTTGTCAGTTGGGTTCGGCAACGTGTTGCAATTCAGCCGAGGGTGGCCACTTGCACGTGCTGCAATGGTTGATAACGCGAGGCCCTCTATATCAGTTTACATGTGACCATGCTGCCAAGGGCGGTCATTTGGACGTAATCAAGTGGTTACAGGCAAACGGGTATGAATGCTATAGAAGCACGTGTAATGAGGCGGCAGGTGGCGGTCACCTGACTGTGCTGAAATGGTTACGTGTCAACGGATGTCCATGGGATGAATATACGTGCAATAGTGCTGCCGAGGGCGGGCACTTTGAAGTTCTCAAGTGGGCACGCATGAATGGGTGTCCATGGGAAGAAATAACATGTGCATTTGCGGCCAATGTCGGCCATCTACCAATATTACAATGGTTACGTGCAAATGGATGCCCATGGGATGAACAAACGTGTGCAGCAGCTGCAAATAGTGGCAAATTGGAGGTGCTGCAGTGGGCACACGAAAATGGATGTCCGTGGGATTCAGATACTTGTGCCACTGCTGCAAGAGGTGGTCACATGGCCATTCTACAGTGGGCATTTGAAAATGGTTGTGAATGGGATGCCAAAACGTGCTGCTATGCTGCAAATGGTGGTCACTTGGCAATGCTTCAGTGGTTGCGTGCAAATGAATGTCCATGGGATGAGAAAACGTGTGCTGCTGCAGCAAGCAATGGTCATTTGACGGTGCTCAAGTGGGCACGCCAGAATGGATGTCCATGGGACACTCATACATGTGCTTGTGCTGCTAAAAGTGGCTACTTGGCTGTTCTACAATGGGCGCATAAACATGGTTGTCCCAGTGATCAGTGGGTATGTGCACTTGCCGCCGAGGGTGGTCATTTGCACGTGTTACAGTGGGCACAATTAAATGGGTTTCAGTGGGATGCATTCACGTGCCATAATGCTGCAAGTGCTGGACATCTGAAGGTGCTCCAGTGGGCACGTGAACATGGGTGTGAATGGGATGCATACACAAGCGCCTTTGCCAAGATTGAAGATCACCCTGCTGTGTTGCAATGTGTGCTTGAAAATGGATGTCCGTGGGATGATGGAGTCTACTGCATAGCAGGCGAAGACACGTACTATTGGGCCGAAAAAGATTCTATAGCAACCATGTATCCATGGTACTTGCCTTGGGAAGAATTTGCATAACTATGAGGTTTTTTAAAAATAATTAAATATTTTTACATCTTTGACCTGTTTAAAAAATCGTATAGTCTATATATGCACAGTCAATCCAATTGTTGCACGCACGCCGGGTAATGCTACAGCATGGCGGGATGCGCGGCGGAGCCTACATCGCAAAATTGCAACCGCGAAGCAAAAGCTGTGGCAAGAAATGACGGCGACGGACGACCCGAAACAGCTGCGGCGCATGGTGAACTCGCTAAAGGCAGCGCCGCGGACTCAATCACTGCCCACACTTGTCTCGGACGGCCAGCAGCATGTGACAGAAAACGCCAAGTTGAAATGTCTCGCCTCGTCATTCTTCCCACCGCGTCCGGCTCACATTCCGATCCTTGACCGTGCCGCACCTGGCTGTGATGATAGTGCCCCCAGCATAACAGCCGCGGAGATCGAGGCCGTGTTACGCGATGCCGCCGCATATAACGCACCCGGTCCAGATCGGATCCCATACAAATACTGGCAGAGCGTGTGGCCAGTGGCTGGAGCCTACATTGTCCGACTACTCAACGCATGCCTGCAGTATAGCCACTTGCCGTCACCATTTAAAGTCGGCATAACCATGATTATACCAAAGAGCGGCAAGTCGGACTACACCAGCCCTCGAGCATATCGCCCTATCACCATGCTGCCCACGCTTGCAAAGCTGATGGAGGTGTGATGGCCCGACGACTGGCGTTCTACGCCGAGAGTCGCTATCTGCTTCCAGCATCGCAATATGGCTTCCGGGCGCATCGCTCATGCGAACAAGCGGTGCATAGTTTGGTGCAGCAGGTGCAGCAAGGTTGGCGGAAGCAAACAAGCGACTGCAGTGTTTTTGGATGTCAAAGGCGCATATGACACAGTACTGCATGACCGCCTGCTGCACTGTCTGTCTGCATCGGCACTGCCGCCACAATTTGTCAACTACACCGCTGCATTTCTGAAAGGGCGCCGAGCTATCTACTTACCTCGCCCACCGGCCAGAGCATGGACATAGCGCTTGACATGGGGCTGCCACAAGGATCGCCGCTCTCCCCGATTCTCTACTTGTTCTACAATGCACCGGCGTTTGACATCTTGCGTGAGAACGGGGCTCGAGTGATTGGCTTTGCGGACGACTTGACATGCACTGTCTCGTCCAGGTCCACGGCGAAAAATGTGCGGATTCTTGAGAATGCCATTAAAAGCTGCAAGAGCAATGGAGCCGCCCATTCAACCAGCAGCTTGAACCCACAAAGTCCGTTCTGCTCCACTTCACCGGTAGGAAACAGCGACCACAGCTGCCGGACCTGCACATCTCGGACACAGCAATTAGGGCGTCGCAAACCGCCCGCATGCTGGGCGTACAAGTCGACAGCAAGCTGAACTGGAAAACACATGTGCACATGGCAACTGGCAAGGCCTCGCGTGCCCTTAACTCCATCATTCACGCCGGTAACAGTATGTGGGAGCCTCTCTGCTGACACGAAGACATCTTGCAATGTCCATGATTATTCCGGTGCTAACTTATGCTGCGACTGCGTGGTCTCCGACGGCGCTACAATACACAACACGTATATCGGACATGGAGGCCGAGTATCGCCGAGTGCTGCTGTGGATAACGGGAGCCCTGAAGTGCACACCAACTCATGCACTCCTAGCTGAGGCGGGCATGCTACCTCTGTCAATTCTGCTACGACAGACAGCCGAAATGCAGTGGACAACCTGGACGTCCTACCCACGTCACCACCCTGCTAGGCAACAAGTAGATGCTACGCCGGCACTCCGGGACAAGAGGAAATGTTACTGCGAGCCAGGCGAGATTCTGACTGACCAGATTAATAGCTATATCTGGCCAGCACCGCCCGAGACCGCAACGCACTCACATCCCCCGTGGCTGCCTCGGGCTCCGCCAAATGTCACAGTTCAAGTCGCCCCAACCGCAGAAGCTGCTCTGACCAGCTGGCTCACTACACATGAATATTATGTCGAACGGGGACGAGTACTGTATACAGCCATTCACACATCGGCCCAAGGAAGTGCATTGGCATGCTTACAGCAGGAGCAGCACAGCGGAATTACGGCATTCAAAATCCCAATATTCTACCAGCAACATCAGGCGGAATTAGCAACACTCATGGCAGCTGTGCGCCGGGCTGCAGCAGAAAAGGGTCATCAACCGGTTGTTATGTGGTGTCAGGATCGAGCTACAGTGCAAAGTCTTTGCCACCTGGCAGTCAGCAAGTCACCACTGGCACACCAGTTGAATCAGCTGTTGTGCACACTGACACAGGAAGTCACGGTCCACTGGCTTCCTCATATGCCGCACCATGCTACTCCAGCAAATGCTGCTTATGCCGCCGCCCGGGTAGCAGCCACTGACCACGCAGTGCCGCTTTTTGATCTGCATGAAGGCATCCGACTGAATGATGCCAAGCGTAGTATACAACGCCATGCTTGGCAGCAACATCAAACCAAGTGGGAGACAGAGGAAAAGCTGAACGAGTCATCGCTGTACTATGATGACATTCTCTCGGCCCCGGCTCTCTTATAGCGTCTGCATGCTGGCCGCACTAGACGACAGTCGAGCGTTCTTACTCAGCTCCGTTCCGGCTACTACCCAACATTTTCTGTGCTAAAACGACTGCGACTCACAGACTGTGCCGACTGTCGATACTGTGGTACCCGTGATGACATTGCCCACCGCGTCCGACATTGTCTGTCTTGACAGGCGGAACGTGCTCAACTCCGGCTTAACCCTAAGTCAACTCGGCATATTCACGCTGCGTCTGATACTACAACATCCACAAGCGGCAGCAGTACTTGCAAACTTTTTCACGCAGTGCGATGGCTGACCACACCGCTTTACTCCGCATGGAGTCCATCACTGCGAACTGAAGTATATTTTGTATATGTCAACACGCACTCGGGCAACCAACGGTGCAACGTCATGACCGACCGGTTAGATACGTTTAATGAATAAATCAATCAATCAATCAATCCAATTGTTGAGGATGTGTGTGTGTTGAAGTCCGCAATGGAAACTATCAAGTGCTGCATATTATGCACGACGATCTGCGCAGTCAAAGCCTGACAACATGGCATATCAATCGTAGCTCAGGATGAATGTCAGCACTTATACTATTAGCTATTATAGATATGTATGCTATAATTATAAATGTATGCTAGCAAGCTAATTGGCCGATCACACGGCGTGAATCTTGCAGACACCACGTGCTCACCGATAATTTTGTCGTCCACCATATATATTAAGCCAATAATGAACAGCCGCCACGCACAGCT
The DNA here is from genome assembly GCA_036784855.1 of Aphelidium insulamus. NCBI lineage: Eukaryota > Fungi > Aphelidiomycota > Aphelidea > Aphelidiaceae > Aphelidium > Aphelidium insulamus. Next base: position 32,968 of record JAZDSV010000049.1, read on the forward strand.
CACGCGGCAAATTAATCTGTCGATGATGATGATGTTGGCCGCCATTCTGTATGGTTCCGTATATGCTGTGCCGGTCGCAGGAGCACCGTTTGAAGCGGTGCCCACGGTTCCTGCCAGTGCCATATCGTCGCCTCGATTGCATAAAGATGATGGTACTGGTGGTGATGGAACTTTGCCGCAGTCTGACCCGGCATTCTCAACACGCTCCGCATCGACGGCGTATCAGAAGCGTATCGCCGGTCTGGACGCGTTTCGCCGCATATGGGTGGCGGAAAGTCTGCCGCAGAGGCCACTCTTGTCACCGACATCCCAGCTGGCATCAACGACATCCACATCCACTCCCGCGCCGCTGTCACCCATGCACGGATCGCCCAGCATTGCACACGCGGTGTTGTGGTGGCGCCTCATGGCGGGCGCGGTGAAGCTGCTGCGATCTCCATTTGCCTGTGGGCCGGCGGTGGTGGCGGATCTGGCGCAAGATTTCCCTCGTCATACCAGAGCCAGATCGGCCGCCCTCTTCGGACACGGATCCAATGGAGGTGGTGGGCGTGATGGACGTGTGGTGTCCAGGCGGAGGGGCGGCCGGCCCGATGCAGATGACGCGGTGCAGCTGGATCACCCGTCGGGCCAACTGGCAGCGGTGATGGCTGCCGTGGCACATGCGCGGCCAGAACGTCTGCGCCAAATCATGGCACCGGTTTCGGCCACTGCCGATGACGGCGACGGTGATGATCAGTGGTACACGGTGCGGCTGTCACGACCGCTGGGGCCGTGCACCGACAAGGCCACCGCATTCCATACGGACATTGTGACAGTGGATGGCCGGGTGCCTGCGCCGCTGGTCAATGTGCCGCGCATACTGTTGTCGCGGCGCCATCTTGGTGTGCGGCACAGCCACGACACTGACATAGACACCGACTCGCGAACCGTTATCCTGTGGCCACACGTGCTGGCCAAGGCGCTGGTGCAGTGGCTGCAGCAGACGGACTACTATGCCGGCCACCTGAATGCCGCGTGCTATGCCATACTGCGCGGCCACGCCGTGCCCCGCTTCGCCACCGGCTACGCCAAACTGGGGCCGGCTGTCCCGGCACACTTTTACATGTCGGTCCTGCTGGGTACGCCCGCGGTGGCCATCAAGGTGTCGCGGCTGACGCGGCTAGAGTGTGAACAGTTTGCCCGGCTGGCCCGGCGCCATCCCATAGTGGCCACCACGCGTCTCACATGGCGCACCAGTGGGGTGGCGTACCTGTTGCGCCGCGGCTCCTCACTGCTGGACGGGCGCACCTACACCGTGATGAATGCTGTCAAGAAGAACAAGGACAGCAAGGACATTGACGAGATACAGTTGCAGAGCGCGACGGATGAGCCGCGATGGCCACTGATTGCTCCGCGCATTAGGCGTGTCCTCGTGCCTGTCACCGAGTTCATGGACGAGTTCTCCACGCTGTTTGTGGAGCGCCGTGTGGCTGTCCGGGTGCTGGGAGAGCGGGTGCTGGATGCCGTGAGCATTAAATAATATAGCATAGATATTTTTAGCATTAATGGATGCATATTCTGTCAAGTTTTATTGTGTCAAGGTGTATTTACAGTGTTGTTGTTGTTGTTGTTGTTGTTGTTGAATGTACTATTTACATATTTTGTAGCCTTGATTCACACAATAATTCAATCAATTGATTCACACCGTGTGACTCTTTTTAAGCATCAGTTAGGTATTTATTAATTTTGAATCGTCATCATACTAGTCAAAAGCCGGGGTCCACTCCACAGTCACCATCAGCTTGGAAGAGCCGAAAGTGCCGTGAAATAGGTGAACATTGAGATAGTAGACAGCAACACAGGAATCAGAAAGCATAGTATGAGCTCCAATCTCGTCGGGTAAAAAAACAGCTCACACTGTTTGGTTTTTGTTGAATAAGCCCGGCATTCCCATCCTTGTGAGAGATAAGTCTGCATTGAGAAATTTTGGGATTGCTCCCAGGTGCTCTTCCTTTTCCTTGTGTTACCGGTGTGAAAGCCGCAATCAGCAGTGATAGCAGGAGCATTGCTGCGGTGAAAACTGGCATTGAATCGAGTCGAACAAGCAGGTATTGACTCACAAGCCCACTAGCCGCTTGTGGCCGGACTGTTTCCCTGCCTTGTGCTGAGGTGGCTGCAGGGCCAGCGGGCCCTGGTGTTGAACGTTGCTTCAGGGGTTGCTGTATCGTTTTTCTTGGCGTCTCTTTCGTCAGTGTCAAAACGTTGCTTTGAAATCACGACTCTTTGTGACTCTTTGCTTACACGTCTCTGCCTTGTATCCACACACACACATACACACACACACACACACATACACACACACACACACACGTATGATCGCCTCTGCCGCGCAGCCCTCCGCCCACACAGGCGCCACTACTGGCACCGCCACGGCCACCGCCAAGCAGCTCAAGATAAAGACTGGTACTGTCATGCGGTGAGGGCTAGCATACATCTATGCACATAGACTAATACAATTGCCACAGCTTCTACAAGGACCTGCAGGCCTACACCGCGGAGGAGACCAAACAGCGTCAAAAGGTGGAAGAGATGCGCGCCCTCCCCGACAAGTATGACGAGTATGATGTGCGCAAGCAGCTGGAAGTGCTCGCCGAGACGGAGCAAATCATTCCCGACACGCGCAAACGTCTCCACCAGTCGTACAAGGAGCTGGCGGACATGGTGGCCGCCATGTCCGCCCCCGGGCAGGAGGATCCGTCGGCGCTGCCAGAGTTTGTGGCCGCCCAGAAGCTGCTCGGTGATATTGAGCTGCCTTGAGTAGGTCCTACTTGATAATACACTGGCGATTGTAAATACTGGCTGGTTCGTAAAGTTCTCCCGTGGCTTTATGCGTCTATAGAGACCATAAACGCCATATATGTATAACATCTAAAGTGAATGGTGTATGCATTGTAGATGTGGGACCGCGGTAACAGATCAGTCAGAGCACCACCGGTTCGTAAAGTTCTCCCGTGGCTTTATGCGTCTATAGAGACCATAAACGCCATATATGTATAACATCTAAAGTGAATGGTGTATGCATTGTAGATGTGTGACCGCGGTAACAGATCAGTCAGAGCACCACGGCATTGTTCAGCAGCTCCGCGGCAATGGCACCGACGGCATAAGTGTCCAGCCGTGCAGCACTGTCCAGTCTAGTTGTAGGCCCCAGGACATAGTTGAGAGCCGCGACTTCCGGGGCCAGATAGTGCGATGCCTTGACCCGCACCCCGTCCGCCGGTGCCAACAGCCGCCCATTGGACAGGAACACGGCCGCACGTGCAAAGTTGGTCAGCACGCAGGCAAACTGTCCCGAAGTGGCATCCATGTGCACATTCACATTGTCGGGATGGATGTTGCAGTGGGCCACGCAATTCCGGTGCAGCACCTCGACCCCGCGTCCCAAGTCCAGCAGGAATTTCAGCCGCAGCGCCTTGGTGGTGACATGGTGGCCGCGCAGCCACGCCAGCAGCGATTCGTGCGAGTTGTACGAGAGCACCATCGCCATAGGCAGCTGGGACCAGCCCAGAAGGCGCTGCAGATAAGGCGAGTTCTGTCGCCGCACCACGTTCATCACGCACAGCTCGTGCTCGAACGCCTCCTCGGCTAGTTGCACGGCCTTCTTGCTCTGCTCCGACTTTTTCAGCTTAACCAGCAGCGCGCTCCCGTACTCGAGCACCGTGGACTTTTGCGCTGTGCCGGCGTGCAGCTCATCCCCGTTGCCGTCCTTGTGCAGACACTCCATCAGCCGGACATCGTGTCCCACCGAGATCAACAGTGCTTGCGGCGGTTTGTCGTAGCCATTAAAGTCCGGCAACAGGCGCAGCGGGTCCAGCTTCTTGCTGTTTTTGCTGCTGCTGCTGCTGCCGCTGGTGGCGGCCGAATTGATGGACATTGGTTTCGTGAGGGTTTGCAGGGGCACCGCGGTCCTGGGTGGTGACAGCAGTGGTCGCTGTTTGCGGCGCGGGGCCGGGTGTTTCCGGTTGTACACCAGCAGCGCCACGGTCAGCACGAGCAGTAGGGCGGCCACGGCGCCGGCGGCAATTGCAATGACTGGCGTCAGGCGTTTGGCCGCAGTCGATGCGGCAACGGCGCCGCTTCCAGCCACCACTCCGGTGGAACTTGGTTGCACAGGTGACTCGGCACCTGAACTGGCAGTGTCTGGTGAAGGGGATGATGTCGCATAATTTGTCGATGCCACACCGACACCCACATCAACGGACGTCATTGTCACTTCTGTCACCGTGGATGACTTGGTGGTGGGCGGGCGGGTGTAGTTGGACGAGACGTTAAAGTCCATGCGCCACAGGTCGCACAAGTAATTGGAGTTGACAAAGCCGCCATGCACCAGCACCGACGTTCGGTTGAACAAACTCACCGATCCCATCTGACGCCTGCCCGTGGGGTACGTGGTGCCGTTGCTGACACCCAGTGAGCCGTAGTTTCCGTTGGTCTGGTTGCCGGCAATCCAGGCCCACTGGTTGATGTCCGTGTCAAACAGCCACACCTCGTTGATGTCGGTCACCCCAGCCTTGGATGCCGTGTAGCCGAACCCCCCAAATGACACCAAGTACCGTGAATTGTACAGCGGTTGCAGGATCATGCTCTCCCGAGAGCCGGGCGTATTCGTAGGATCGAAAACGGCCGAGGCAAGTTTGTGCGATGAATCCTGCACTGAATTGCCCGATAGCCACTGCCACATGTCCGTGTCAAAGTTGTAGGACCACACAATGTTTGTGAGCACTACATGGATATAAGCATTATCGCACACCTGATAATATGTGACTGACCGTTGGTGCTAGTGCCGCCAAACAAGTACAGCCGGCCCCGCGGACTGAAGGCCATGCCGGTTCGAACGCGGCCACCAGGCACATTCAGCGCATTTTCCATTCCCTTTGCGGTGGCGTATGTGTTGTACAGACCAACTGCATTATTGCTGCCCCACACCCAAGTCCACGCACCGCTGGCAATATTGAATGACCACAAATCGTTCATTTCACCTAAATTTGGCATATTAGTACCAGTTTAATCATGATGCGGCACGCCGCGAACAGGCACCGAACCCGACAAACCGCCCCCGAGCCACGCCCAGAGCCCCGATGTCACATTATACCGCCACATATCATTATAGAGTACTGCGAGTTGATGTAACTATTACGCAGTCAGGCAAGCCAATATACATATACGTACGCGAGATGTTGTAGGTGCCACCAAACATGTACAGATTGTTGTCCACTCTGCTGATCAGACAGCCGGGGAACCGCATTGTTCCCGGGAACACTGACGCGTCATCCACGCCCACGCCTAGTGTGCCGTACGCGGGGAAATCACCGGGGTTCTCGGGTAATCTGGTCCACTCCGTGGTGGCCAGATTGTAGCGCCAAAAGTCTTTGAACGATACAACGGTGGGAGCTGCGCGTCAATTGCAGTCAGTCAGATCTGCGTACACAATGTAATCTGAAGACTGACCCGATGCGTAGCCATAGCCGCCATAGATGTAGAGCTGGTAGTTGCTGTTGGACGCGGTGGTGGCGGCGCACTGACCGCTTCTGCCAGCGGGAAACACTGTCACTGCCGGCACACCCACAGCCGTGGCCACATTACGAACATTGAGCGTGCTGTTGCCCGATATCCACGTGTAGCTAGCTCCGTAGTACTGTGTGGCCACCGATGACACGCAAAGCAGCCACAGTCCAACTGCCGCTATAATCATTACGCGAGATCGATTTTTCTCCCACCCATCGCCGCAGAGTTCCATCCGTAGCCATGACAATCTTTCGTCATGGCCATCATGGTGTAGTGTATTAAGAATTACGACAGAAATCGACAACCTTTAGTACTCAATGTTTTAAGAATCCGTACAGACTTTTACATCGACGACAACGAGATTTTCTCGCAAGTGATGGCCGACGCGTGATGCTCGAAAGCGAGCAATTCGGATACCATAAATGTTTCCTTCTGTCAATTAATTGAGATAGCCGGAGCCTAATACTTTCTTACGCACAGGGTATGATATGCCGTATTGTCGTTCAGCCAATAGGGTCAGTATGCGAAGCAGAACACAATAAGGCGGAAAGCTTCAAGCAAACTCCAATTGTTGCTTGATAACAGAGATAATAACTGCTTGAAAACATTTATGGGTGTCGAATACAGGATACGGTGCTACAGGTGGCCTGAAACTATATTACAAACCGGACCGAAGCTGATGTGAATTATCAGATAAAGTCTGCCACATGTACTGAGAAGTGCAAATGTATTTAATTGATTGAGTTATAGAGAAGTTCACCGCACACGACACCCATAGAGTACACATCGAGTTGCGCGGCATCGGTAAACCGGTGAGCAAAACCGTCTAATTCATACCGGCATGCCACCAGCTCCGGTGCCGCGTAGTGTGACGCTCGGATACGCACGCCATCATGCGGTGCAAACAGTCGGCCATTGCGCAGAAACACGGCGGCACGCGAGAAATTAGCCAGCACACACCGAAACCGGCCATCCGGGTCCACGCCGACCTCGATGTTGGGCGGACTAATGTTGCAGTGCGCCACCAGCATGCCGTGAAGCGCCTGCAGTGCTCGACAAATATCCAGCAGGAACATCAGTCGTAGCCCCTTTGTAACCACGTGATGGCCGTGCAGCCACTCGTGCAGCGTCTCATGCGTGTTGTGCTCCAGTACTATGGCCAGCGACAGCGGAGACCAGCCCAGCAGGCGTTGCAGTCCCGGCGGCGCATTTCCCTCGAAAAACATGTTTAGCACACAGAGCTCGTGCTCAAATGCATCTTGGGCTTTCTTGCCCTGCTTCTTCAGCTTAACCGCCACAGTGCGGCCGGGTTGGAGCACCGTTGACTGGCGCACATTGGCCAGATGTATCTCATCGTCTTTGCTGTCTGCCGTCAGTTTCTCCAACAATTCCACATCGCGTCCAACAGTGATCACGAAATCTTTCGGAGGCATTTCGTAGCCGTTGAATGTGTGCAGCACACGCAGTGGATCCAGCTGCTTCTTGATGGGCGAGTAGAGAGACTTGCCTCTCCTTTGTCTCGCCACCAGCTTTGCCGTAGATCGATGTCGTTTGACTCTGTACCTTCTGGCGTACAGGAACAAAGCCAAAGCAAACAAGAATATCAGTATGGCCGCCGCTCCCGCCGCAATGACAATCGGCAGATTGTTTGTCTTGATAGACGATATTTGGCTGGCTACTGTATTGTCCCTATCCGGTGACTCACTTACCAGACTTGACTCTGCATCCACTGCTATCGTGGACGACGGAAAAGTTGATATATGGACGCTGTCGGCTTGCGTGGATGAAGCAAGAGCTATGCTTATCGATGTTGAGCTATGTGTAGCTGGCGGCGAGTACACCGGCGGGGCCTGGGTGGAAACGTTGACGCCGAAATTGAAGTCAATTCGCCACAAGTCACACAAATACGTAGACCCTTTCGAGAAGCCGCCATACAAGAGATACGATGTGTCGTACGCCAGCGCTGACATGCTGTGCTGCCGCCTTGCAGTCGGGAAACTGGCGGCAGTGGGTACTCCGAGGATGTCAAAGTAGCCATTCGTCTGATTACCGCTCAGCCATGCCCACTGGTTCAACTCGGTGTCGAACAGCCAGAACTCGTTAATATTTGTCGCAGGTGTCACGTCAGGCACCCCGTTCCCACCAAATGACATGATGTACTTTGTGTCGCGTACCGGCTGGAATGACATGGCTTCTCGTGTCCCTGGCAAGTTCAGCGGATCAAACACGTTGGATCCAAGTCGGCGCGATGTGACCTGACTGGTGCTGCCAAACAGCCACGTCCACAACCCGGTGTCGAAGCTGTACGACCACATATAGTTGCTCAGTGCTGCGGGCATTCTCATGTAGAAGTTTTATGGAATGGCATACACATAATATACACACCGTTGGAACTTGTCCCGCCAAATAGATAGAGCTGTCCAGCCTTGCCGAATGCCAGTCCGGCACGCACGCGACCACCAGGCACATTCAGCGCACTGGGAACGCCCTTGACTCCAGAGACGGCACTCGGGACATTAATTGCATTGTTATCGCCGTAAAGCCACGTCCACTGCCGCGTCCACACACTGTACGACCACATATCGCCCATCTCGCCTGGATAATGTTACAGTAGAGCACCGAATGTTTACACAATCTCTGACCAGTGTTGCTGCCATCAGCCAGATCACCCAGGCCGCCCATGATTATTATGTCCGCCGTGGTTGGCCGCTCCGCCACGGCGCACACACGGCGCTTGTTGGGATAAATATCTGGTGCTGGCATGCCCTTGACCGGGGTGGAACGGGACGCGCCACCGCCCAACCACGCCCACATGGCCGTCACAGGATTGTAGCGCCACATGTCATTCAAGTTGGCTGTTACAAGGACAGTCAGATACACACACACACACACACACACACAGTGACACTCACCAGTCAGATTGTGCATCCCGCCAAACATGTACAAATTGTTGTCGGCACTGCTCATGACACAGGCGGCCGAACAGACGGCGCCAGGAAACGCCGAAGGAGACTCGACGCCCAGCTGTCCGTACGCCGAGTAGTCATCGGAGGACTCTGGCAACCGCGTCCACTCTGCCGTGGTCACGTTATAGCGCCAAAAGTCTCGCAGAGGAATCAACAAGCCGCCTAAATGTTGACGCTGTTATGTATGTATGCAAGATCATCACGGCGTACTGTCCACGTAGCCCAAGCCGCCGTACAGGAACAGCACGTAATTGTTGTCCACGTGCAGTGTGGCCGCGCACGGAACACTGCGACCCGATGGGAACACGCTGACACTGGGCACGCCGAGTGGACTGGGCAGACTGCGTAAATTGGCAGACGAGTTGCCCGATATCCACGTATAGCTCGCCCCATAATATTGTTGGCCGTGTACTGTGCGTAGTAGCAGAAGTAGGAGTGGCAGCACTGCCATTCCGGAGTTGTGACAATAAGTATAGTATAAACGCGGAGTATGTAGTTGACGAATAACCTTGACAACGAGACTATATCTATTTTTTGGTTGCAGCCTGCGCGTCCCGCTGCTTCCACCTGCTGCGCAACTCTGCCAAATACTCGGCACTGCTCAACTGGATGTTAATGGCGTGGTATTCAACAGTCATACACGATGTACGCCAATACAGCACACATAACACAACATACTACCGATACACACATTAAATAAAACGCACCGCATCCAACTCCACACCCTGCTCAATGCTCTCCATGATGCGCGGCACCACGCGGCAGTGGTTCGGCGTGGACTTGTCATCGCGGAACCGCATGAAGCGCCACTTGCCGGGCCAGCCGGGGTCGAAGCGACACTCGGCAATGCGGTTGTGCGGCGGATTGCGCTGCCAGTCGCGTTCCATGTCGGCAGACTCCAGCTGTCGCAGCTCGGCAAACTCGATGTCCACGCCGCGGTCACCCTCGATCATCAGCATGTAGGCCGGCCGCGCACCTTCAGGTCTCCGTCGACATTGTATCTGCAGTGTAGAGTTATAGAAGAGGTAAGCGCAGACGATAGTGACCCACCCTAAAGTCAATGGAGTTTTGGTCGGCGGGCTTCCACTTGAGCATGGTATCACAGGTGCCAAACTTGTACGGGGCATTGACGGCGGTGAAGAGCAGACCGTCATTGCCGTGCCGCAATTGTGGCAGCGAGTCCACTATGCGCTGCAGGCCGTAGCTGCTGTCCGTGTGCTTCATCTCGATTGTGAATGGCGGCGATGCCGCGGCACTGCTGCCTTGTCCCGCTTTCCAGCCGTGCCGCTTCATCCGCTCCCGATACGGTTTGACCACGTGTTCCAGCAGCCGGCCCAGCCGAGAAGTCAGCGACTTGTGCGTAATATCCTCGCCCTGGTCGCACAGCAAGTCGAATGCCAAAAACCGCGCCACAGTTCCAGTGCTAGCACCGCCATTAGTGGCGCCATCACTCGCAGTGGGAGACACAGTGTCCAGCACAAGCTCCCCGTCCAGCAGCGTGTTGTCCAGCGGCCGTTGCAGCGAGTGGGTCGCCTGCGGGAAGAAGAAGGGCCGCACGTAGTGAAAGTTGTTGCGACGGTCAATGAGGAATGTGCGCTGCTCCATGGCTGCTGCCGGTTGCTGCTGCTGCGAGCTGCCTGTCATCACCCCCGGTATCACCCCCGGCGGCGGCCCCGTCGGCACCATCACAATGAGCATGAGGTAGCGCGTGCCGTCGCTCTTCTCGCTGACGAAATAGTGCTCGTGGCGCAGCGTGTCCATGTGCTGCCGTACAAAGCTGATGGGCTGTGCTCCAGGGAAGCGGTTACCGCGTGGCATGCGTGGCAGTAGAGTGCGCATACGCTCCCGCAGCTCTTCCACCACTTCGGGCGGGACCGGTACGGCTCCCGGGGGCTCGTTGGCGGCCGTGTGGCTGTGGCTGCTCATTGCCTAAACAATTATCAATCAATTAGTGCGCCCCTTTCACCAATCAACCATCTGGCGAATAGGAGACAAATGGTCCGCAATGGACAAATGGTTTCCCTGTCTCACAAGGATGGGAATGCCGGGCTTATTCAACAAAAACCAAACAGTGCGAGCTGTTCTTTATCCGACGAGATTGGAGCGCATACTATGCTTTCTGATTCCTGTATTGCTGCCTACTATCTCAATGTTCACCTATTTCACGGCACTTTCGGCCCTTTCAAACTGATGGTGACTGTGTAGTGGACCCCGACCTTTGACTAGTATGATGACGGTTCAAAATTAATAAATCTATAAGCGTGACGGAGCACGGCACGGCACGGTTCTTTTGAATGCTTGTTAGAGTGATGCAGTACATTGTATGATTGCTGTTACCTGATTATTGCAGGTAACATCAGAACCAATACTATTGAATCAGTACGCTTTATACCACGTCGGGCAACATACCTTGTATGGCTTTGTGTGTGTTGAGTGAGTGTGTGTGGCGCACTTGGGAAATTGTTTGCACAAAGGATGAAAAAGGATTTATAGTGGTGCAGCAAATATGGTGGCGCCAATGTATGTGAGCTGCGATTGCTATAAGAGAAGAGAACCAAAGATAAGATAAATTTTGGTTTTCGCTCATTATAATGAGCGGAAAAGGTGTATATTTATTGTCGTTGTTGTATGACTGGGGTGCTTCTACTTCATCACAGGACCTTTTGTCTCCACGCACTTACCATTGACTCAGGTCATGAGACGCACGGAAGCTTCCGAGCGGCTTTTGCATGTGCTGCTTAGCGGAATATCCATATATTTGTAATGGGAGTTTTCTTTTGAGCATGCAGGATCGCCTTTATAATGACTTTGCATGATTGTGCTACCTTCTAGTGTTGTTTTTTCGTAAAAAACCTCGAAACCATCACCCACTCCGTACAAGTAGCATCCCTTCAAACTTACTGCTTCAATGTACCAGATGCTGCAGTCGGAGTTATAGTGAGTAATTTCGGCGGCAAACTGTTTTGGGGACCTTTCTCCGGCACCATTACCGTCAGTTAGCGCCGATGACGTCATTAGCAGACTCTCATCCGGTACGGCATCAGAATTTTCGTCGCCGCCGGTAACTGACGCCTGGCGAGAAATCGAAAGTACGCCTGAAGAGAGCAAGGTTAACATCAACTCCTGGGGAGGCGTCGGACGCTGACGCTATACCACGCATATTGAGTTTAAAAGCCCAGCAGTTGATTCATTGCTCATTATCAACTGCTGAGCCTATAGGCTTCAGGATTCTGTACTCATGCCCGCTTCTTACTTGTGTACTTGGAATGACCGCATGTATATTCCGCCGATGTACTGGATCGCAATCCATTCACGCTGCGTATGGTAATAAATACCGCTGACGCAACTGGTTGAGCTTATAGGTTCGCGATCTCACTTTGCTTCCGCCTACTTCAGAATTTCGGCACCACGCATAAAGGTTCAGATCTCACTTGCTCGCTCTCTACTCTGTACCTGGTGTACCAACGGCACAAGGTTTGTGATCTCACTGCTCGGCTTTCATTTAAAATGGCGCTAACGGTACGGTATTCTCGCAATTCTGTTACAGTAATTCCAGCTTGTAATCTTGGTGCCAGTTTTTTGTCTGAAGGCATTGGCAAGTATAACAAAGTATAGTTTACAGGCCGGATCCTGCCATCGTCACTTTGTAAATAGGACGTTGATTCACCGTGTTGCTTCAGTGAAGCAATAACCATTGATTTCATCCGTGCGCCCATATAGTATAGGTTATTAATCGAGAATGGTTTGGTGAGTTTCTGACATAGGCAGTCACAGTTAATGCAAGTGCAAGACAGTAAAGATAAGGGAGAAAAAGATTCGTTCCATTCTTAAAAGTTGTTGGTGGCGTTGGAACACTTTTTGTTAGCTTTTATGCATCGGAGTCTTAGTGACACAGAAAAAATTCGTCAACCAATCATATTGCGGATAAGTCTCGGCCATTAGCCAATCACAATAAGCGGATGTTACACGAGAGTTTAACTTACTTACAAGGATCCGCAAATATGAATTATGGATTAAGTTAATCTACTATTGAAAATGAGCCATCATTCGCTTCCACGTTCAGAAAAGGCCTGAAACAAATCCCGCTCAAATGCATCTCAAATGATATTCCACCACCAGGTGCAAACCTCCAGGTCGATACTCACTTTCAGTCCAAATCACCGCTCCGTCATTGTAAACTTCAGCGTGGCTGAGTGAAACTACGCGCAGTCCTGGAGTGGCAGCTTAGGGCTTGTCCAGCATGCGCGTAGCAAAATCACTGTAAAAGACTGGCATCTATACAGTGCGTAGTATATATATGTAGTATATACACATGGTAATGATAAGGTATTGTTGCCGTTGTAGAGAAGGCCCAACTTAGGCAGGGAGCAGCGTATCAGTGTCGAATAGGCACAGCTGTAAGTGCACTGATATATGTATGTAAGCGACAAAAATATAAATATAAATACTGTGCAAACGGCAATACAGAAGGCACACACAGACACTGAATGGCGCACAGGCAGAGCGCCGACTCTGCCACCAACGACGGCAACTACACACAGCTGCTGTTTGGGCCAGAGGCGTCTACGGGTGCCGACACCTCTGTGTCTAGCAGCTACGGCGGCGACCGGAGCTTGTCGTTTGCCGTGGACCGCGACTTTGTCCTTCACGGCGACGACGGGGATGACGGCGGAAACACCACTGGTCACGACGCTGATTATGTCTTGCCAGCGCAGCACAATGGTCGGAGGTCCACCATACTGCACGACGACCATGTGGACATGTCCCGGCACAGCAGCAGTCATGGCGGCAGTGCCGTACTGCACTCGTCGCCGCTACGGCGCTCGGCACCCGCAGACACCTCGGCCATCGGCGGTGACCAGTTCCCATCATTTGGTGGGGGCAGGCAGCAGCAGGCAGTACCGGCACCGCGCCGGGCATTCCACTCCAGTCCCGTGCGCGCCTCCTCGGCCGCCTCCACACTCACGGCACACCACCGGCTGTCCAGTGCGGGACGTTCCACCATGACCGGCGCCGGTAATGGCCAGCCGCGAACCCGTGGCCTCAAGGAGCAGGAGAAGGTACCTACATAAGATATATATATATATATATATAAACTATATGTGTTACATACACGACATTTAACATCCAACACAGCTCATTGCCGACCTGAAAAAGGACAACTTTGACTTGAAGATGCGCGTGGTCACGCTGCAAGAACACTTGGAGGAAATTGCGGATGACGCCACTGTCAAGAGCATCAGGGATAATACGGATTTGCGGGTGCAGTTGCAGCGCTTGCAGGCCGAGTACGATGAACTGCAACAGCAGCAACAGCAGCAAATCTATGCCGAGGAAGAGCGGCAACAACAAGAGCAGCAACAGCAAGAGCAAGAGCACATTAATCATCGCAGTCAGCAGCAGCTGGAGGAGGCCAAACGTGAACTTGCCGCACAGTCTGAACAAGTACGCCAGCTGCAGGCCGAAGTCGGCAGACTGCGCCGACAGTCGGCATCCCCAGCGGGCGCAGACGCCCTCGAGCGCACCGTGGTCACGTACCGCGAATACATGGCCAAGCTGGAATCAGAGTTGACCACCGTCAAGTCGCAGCTGTTCCAGAGTAATGCACAGCTGGCACAGCGCGCCGTAGAGATGGAGCGTATGCGCGGCGATATGGAGGCCATGGCGGCCCAGGCCGCTTCATCGACATCCCGGCACAACACTGCGTCACCACGCGGCGGTGGCGGTTTCAACCCGGATCGCTCCTCTTTCACTGAGATGATGTCATTTGACCCCGCCACCGTTCACGCCAACTCTAACAACCAGCTGGAGCAGGCAAGTTGAATTATATCTACTTTGATAGTTTTCTCATACTTCTATAGGGAATAAATATGCTGCGAGACCAAATTGGCGAGCTAAAGATGCAGCTCATTGAGAAACAGTCCAACGCCGAACAGCTCACCGTGGAACTGGAGGGCAAGTCAAGCGCCCACGCCAGAACTGTCCAACAACTGACAGAGGAGCGGGCGCGCGAGGAACAGCGACTGAAGCGCATCATTGAAGAGCTGCGGTCCCAGCTGTCGGCACTCAAGTCGGAGCTGAGCCGTGCCAATGACATGCTGGCCGAGAGTGCGCAGAGCCGACACGCGGACGAGACACACCTCCAAATGGAGATCCAGTCACTCCAACAGCGCCACACTGCCAAGAACGCCGCTCTAATAAGCGCCAATGAGAAGCTGGAGCAGGTATGATAAATATTATTGTTATCATCATCAGCTAATAGAATTTGCAGGTGATGAGCCAGCTGCGCACGGTGGAAGCTTCGGTGGCCGTCAAGAGCCAGCACATTGATAATTTGACGGCGCAACTGGAGAGCAAGAACCGGCTACTGGCCGACATGGAGCGCGAGCATAAGCGCAGCACCGACCGACTGCAGCTGGCAAGTTCTAGGTTGTTATGTTATTGTACCTTATATTATATTTTGGCAGCAAGTACATCAGGCAGAGACGCGATTGTCACATCTGGACGTCGACAACCACGGCAAGGACAATGAGATCTTGCTGTTGAAGAAACAAATCGCCACCCAGCAGCAGCAACTGGTCGCCATCGAGGAGCGTTGGAGCAAGCAGAGCCGCGAACTGGGCGCACAGCAGCAGAAAGTTCGAGATGAACTTGACCAGGTGATTATATTGATATTGTGATATACAGATATCAATAACATGTCATCTTAGCAAATACATGCATTCAAGGCCGAGACAGAGGCGCAGAGTCGCCGTCTAAAGGCGCGTGAAGCCGAGCTGAAAGAGGCCAGGGACCAGCTGGAGATGCACAGTGTCGGCGTGGAAGCCGCAACTGAACAGTTTAGACTGGAGAAGGAGCGGCTGCGACAGGAGCTGCACGGTCAGCACACCGAGGTGGAGCGCCTGAACACGGAGGCGACCAAGCTGCGCGGAGAGATTGCACAGCTGCAGTCAAAGTACCGCGAGGCAATCTCGGTCAACGAGCGACTCGCATTCACCATCAAGGACCAGGACGAGACGGCCGCCACGCACCAATCCGAAATCGCCCAACAGCTCTCCAAACTGCAAGCAAAGGACGGTGAACTACGCGATGTGACACAGCGGCTGGCCAATCTGTCGCGCAAACTCGCCGACACCGAGCACTCGCACCAGGAAGAACTGCGCGCCGCCAAAGCATCTCTGCAAAAGTCGAGCTCGGCGCTGAAGGAGCGGAACGAGCTCTTAATCCGTCTTGAGAAGGAACTCGTTGGCGCCTTCACCGCGGCCGGCATCGACGTTCCGGTCGGTATTAGTATTATTGCAACTTATTCTCCGCTTACTCTTTGTGTATAAATTAGAATACGGAGGATTCGGATGCGAGCGATCCCGCAAGCAACTTTTATGCCTTTGCCGAGAAGCTGGGCCAGCGAACCGGACAAGTGGGGCAGCTATTTGAGATGTTTGCCACACAACTGGAAAGCACCGAGCGGCGGATTGACAATGAAATTGGGTTTGTTAAAGTTAAGCCTTGTTACACTACCTCAATTTCTATGCAGACAGTGGAACGGCAAGCTTGACAAACAGATGGACAAGATTGCCAGCTTCAAGTCGGCCGTGATGGAGGCGCTCAAGGTGCAGCGTAAACTGCAAGAAAGTTTGCACAAGCATCGCAGTCAGCTGGAACGCGCCAAAGCCAGTCTGGCAGCCAGCGAGCACGACAACGCCATCTACAAGCACAAGATCGCCACGCTGGAGTCACGGCTGAAATTGAATGCCGGCTCCGAGCAGGAGAAGCACGCCGAACTGCAGGCCAAAGTGGCGGAACTGGAGCGTCTGGTCAAGGAGCGCGACAGGCAGTGCCGAGAGGCGGAGACCAAGTTCACCGAGACACGGGACCAACTGCACTCTGTCCAAGCATCGTCCCAAAAACGTGTCAAGGATCTCACCGAGAACATTAGGTACACTTTTTTATTTATCCAGAGATATATTAATAATATGCACAGGATGCTCAGGGTGGATCTGGAGAGTAGCGAGCGGCAACACAAGCAGATGGAGACGCTGTTAAAGTCACAGAAACAGGCACAGGCACTGCACACAAACAGTGGCACGTTCCACCTGCTGGAGACGGCCGAGTCGGCCATTGAGAAGATGAATGAAAAGCTGCGCGCCGACCTCAAGGACCGATCAGACCGTCTGGATCGGGAGCACCAGCAGCTGCAGCGCCGCAATCAAGAGTACGCGAGACTGCGTAACGAGTACGAGGTGCTCAAGCGGCGGCTCGACAAGCGGGAACTCATCATACAGATGGCGCTGGCCAAGCTGGAGCTGGTGAATAAGCGGAAGGGGTCCGTGGAGCAGGCCATACAGCTGTCGAGCATGCTGCGCGCTGACAAGTCCATGGCATCTATACGGGCCGCAGATCAGATGTCTGACCACGAACAGGACAAGCATAGCACCGAGCATCAATCGTAGTTGTAATGAATTAATTGTTTCTTGTCGCTTACAGGTTGGTGTATAAGGGATTTGTTGGTGTTACTGAGGTTAACTTGGATTTATACTCGGTTAAGCCCGTTCACGGGAACAATTTGAATATAGTCTTTATTGTTATTCAATGCGCTGCAGCAACTGCATATTCCCAGTAATTTGTAATTCGCCGAAAGCGCTCAATAGTATCGACAGCACAAAGAAGAACAGCGCAAAGTCTTGCGCTGCTCGAGTAATAGCCTGGCGACGATCCTAAATACGTATGAACATGAGGAAGAATCTTATTGAGAACGTTTAGACCTTTTTTGATATATATAAAGGACATAGTATTGAATATGCAACACCTGCAACATACTTGTCGAAGGGCAATGCGCCACGAAAGGCTCAGCGCAAGAAATGTGGCCAGGATCGGGTAGCTTCTGCAGGACACTCTGTCTCCACTGCCATGAATCGACATGCATAAACTTGATAGCGGTTCCATGCGTAACATGGCCATAAACGATGGGCAATGCATGACCATGACGGCCAAGGCGGCGAATAAGATAGTGGCCAGCCGCTTCCCATGGAATTGATCGACGTCGCTGCGTTGCTGGATGGCGGCGGGTGGCATCATCGGGAATGGGAAATCATTGGGAATTGCTGGGTAAATCGGTTCTCGTGCTTCTGCTACCGCCGGGCGTGGACTTGACGGAATTGCGGGTAGCACCGGGGAAGGTTCAACATCCTTCGGCACGGCAGGGGCATCCGATTTCACTTCTCGGGCAACGTCTACCACGACTGGCAAAGCGTCACGAGGCGCTGCATGGCTGACCGAGCCAGTTATGAGGCCCAGCCTCTCGGCTCCGCGGTTTAATATCTTTTCCCGGCGGCGCTCTCGACGGCGATCAGCTTCAGACATGGGAAATACATCGAGCACTGACCGAAACCGAACTACTAATGAATGCCAACTTCTACAGCGACGGGGAAAAGTGCGAAATTCCGGTCGTGTCCGCGAGGAGTAGTACCGCGGAATCGCCGGCTCAAATGCTGCACCAATTGCGCCAGCTACAGCATGACGTGAACGAGTTTCTTTCGCTGCGCATTGAATCGGAATGCAGTGTCGATTCACGCCAAAAGACCAAAACCAATGAAAGCGGTGCTGGCAACCGGACAAAGGAACCGCGAATGTCGGGTGATGACGAGTGAATACAGCTGTTGACTTCTAGTCATATTAGCCAGCGAAATACACATTGCGAACATATTGTCCCATCGGTAGTGTGCAACGAACGGCAGGCAGTGATGCGCTTCGCCGACCGAGCTGCACGTAATGGTTTGACTTTTGCTCACCGCATTGCAAAAATAACATTCAATATTTTGTGGATGCCACACAAATGTATTCTGCGGTCATCTACCCAAATATAGCTGCGGTCCGCCGCTGGCGATCGAGGTCTCCAAAGAAGCGGGGCTGTGATCGCGCCATGAGGTCAGATCGCAATGGTCGCTTCTCGGCGCGAGCAGAATCAACGCGTCGCAGCGCCTCATATCTTGCTGCCGCCGCCTGCTCGCCGTCTCGGAAAATGGTCTTCAATTCCGGCAGAAGCGCCTCGATGGCAGCGGCCTTGTCCTCCATAACGCAAATGCGCATGCGGGCAACAAAGAGCGCGGCGTCTTGCCGTTACACCTTTCTGACGCGCGCTGATCTGTGTCACTTTCATGTCGGCGCGCGATGGCGTAATCACCACAGAATGACCTTGATTGTTAAAAAACCCGCTGATAATGTAATGGATGGGCAGTGCAATTGTAATCTTCAGATTAATCGCCGTATGAGCCGCGCTGAGTTGAAGTGAACAGCGATTGATGGGCAATACCCATTATAATCGTCGGTATGACCGCCATCTGAAATGTGACGAAAAATGAATACCATTCCATCATCAAGCCTTGTCATCAAGTCATGTGAGTCATCATGCCCCACTGGTGGGCCGCTGTTCACAACTTTCTATCCTAAAGTCGCATAGCACCGGATGAACTATATGCAATGGTACAATTTGTCAAGCGAACAAGTTAAAACGTGCCACAAGTTTCCCAAAATGAGCAGCGTTAAATTGTATTCGTGGCGCGCTTTGATCATGTTTGTGATGTATAAGATGAATGTCGAGCAGTGGCAGTGTAGGCGCTCAAACTAAAAAACTGAACACAACACACAGTATTTGGTCATCAAAACGCCCTTGCTAGAAAAGATTTTTGAAAGTTATATCCTTTTCTTCAGTCGGCCATTATAAATGCGACGGTGAAGAGAATGCCATAGTTGTGCTCCATGATGTCATGTTTTCTCGCCTAGTCTGGAGTCTACGACAACCTTCTGCCGCTATTATCACCACCACCACGGCCATTAATATGAAGCTGCCTTGCAAATAAACTAGGTAGCAGCAACTAATAGAACGTCACCAATGTAAAGATCGACATAGTTGGAGATTGTTTAATTCCGCAATAAGAGGTGAATTTAGCAAAGAAACAAAAAGGAAATTTTACCATGGAAACGGTGACTCAATGTGACGTAATTTGCGATTGTGTCGCCCATTGTTTTCGGCAGCCTTCCGTGGATTCGGCGCTTGCGCCCGCGCTCTTTGCCCGTGTCTCCCGCAAGTCTACTAAACGTACACAAGGCAGACCTTCCATATCTCTCTTATCTCTCATAACTACTATTTTATCTACGGCCATGGGTAGTGGTGGTAGTGGTAGTGGTAGCAGTCGGCGGCGCGCATCTGCTCCCAGCGTCTCCACCAGCCGGCGATCATCAGCTGCCAACGGTGGCGTTGCCGTGTCCGCGTGCTCCAACTGCAAGGCGGCGCACCTCAGCTGTGATGTGCAGCGCCCGTGTCGTCGGTGCACGCTAACCGACAAGGCCGACACGTGCTTCAGTCTGGTGCCGATGAAGCGTGGCCGGCCAGTGAAGAAGGCGGCGCGGCCCAGACAAGATGATATCGTGTCCGGTGCTGCTAAGGAACATGATATTGGTGTGACACGGCCGCCGCGGTGTCTCCCACCAGCGAAACTTCCGCCATCGGAAGTGTTGCGCGTAATCTACCCGGCACATCAACTGCCCACCCCGGACGAGGACTCTAATTGTGCTCTGCCACCGTCGGCTGCCGCGTTTCTTGGTTAGTATACTTCATATCACACCAAGTAGCTTACTTTGCTTGTGTAGACGGACAAGCAGTGAATACTTCTGATCATCAGCAGCGAAGACGCAGTGTCCATGGCGTTCGTGCTGTGTCGATGCCTCCCGCGTGGATTGTGCCCAGCGCTGCTCCGCCCACGACGATCTGGCAGCCCAGCAGTGACAGGCGGCGTATTAATGCAGGGCCGTCGTTACCTCCACATGCGCCACCACTGTTCAATCACCCATCCACAGACGCCGGTCACGAAGTACCTCCATTTACACCCCCGCTGACCAGTGTACCGCGGCTACACACCGAGACACGGCGGTTGGAACTGCTGGCCATGGCACAGACTTTGGAACTGGTGGCGACATACCCGCAATCCAGCGCAGATCAGCTTGTGACCTTCCTGGGACGCGACACCATGTCCCTACTCACTCCACCTGGTCTCACTCTCTACTCGCTCACTCATCCATTCGATCACTGGCTGCTGGCGTGTCTGCACCGGCAAGCTTCAGCTAGACCGAGGCACAGCAACGACGGATGCAGCTGCTCACGGCAACAAGAAGCATTTCCCGCCAATGGGACACCTCGACTACAACCACCAACTCAACCAACACCGTCAGCACTACCATCACCCGGCATACTCACGGTCACGGTGCAGCAGATGCAGCTTCACAGCACACGCTGCCCCATACACGACTGCAATCCCGCAGCTCTCCACATACTGGACAGTCAGAGCATACCGCAAATGTTTCACTGCACGCTGACGGCAATGCCCGACCCGGACCTGATTCGCGTGTGGTTGGAACCATTTGTACTCCCGGCCGTTATCTCCTTACAAACAGTGTCGCGTTGACGTGACCACCTGACTTACAATGACGCCCGACTACTGAATTCGATTTAAGTAAACTAGATCGTTCCATTAAACACTGTGCGTGATATTAACGGTACCAAGTATAACTTTTTCCTGATATTAATGAGATTGCCCCACTCATTAATCACAGCATGTAGTGTATAATGAGGCTAGTCGGTATATATTACTAGTCGTACATATTCGTCCATGTAGACTCCACTTATGCAACATGTCTTAGTTTGAATTATCATGTTGGCACACTAGTTACCCTGCAATTATGCCCCAGGCCGATGAATCTCTATTTTTCTACCAGTGTGTTAAATAGAAATGAAATCAAGATATCCGCCTGCAAACTTTCTTTTCCATATGTACATAAAAATAGAATGGCAGAGTAAAGCGCTATAAATAGCCAACGACTGTGAAATAGCACTGTATCAATCAGCATCCAGACAGACAGACAGACAGACAGACATCATACACACTGCCAAATCGCTGTACAAAATGGCCACCACCACCAAGAGTGACGACACGGCGGCAACGGCGCTTAAAGAGTCTGCGGCACAGCCAGAGACCGCAGTTGGTCCGGCTGACACTGGCCTGGTGGAAGCGCTGGATGTGCTGCACAACACCGTGCCGTATGTACTCGCAGTGTCCTCTTCCTCCCTTCACTGACACCCCGCGCACACAGCAAATGGATTCCACACCTGTCTGGCGGCGTGCCCGATGTGCTGCCTCCGCCGCCCCTTGCATCTACTAGTGACGGAGAGACTGTGACCGGCGTTGTGATTCCCGCAACCACCATACTGGAGACAACAGTGGCCGAGGCAGGCACACCACTACTATCTCCGGGATCAGCTGCTGCCGGCGAAGACACGCTCTGTGCACTGCCGACACCGCTGGCCGATGATGATCATTCTGGACGGCACGCCGCTGGCAACCCAGACCCGCCACGGAGACCGAGCATGCAACACTCACAGCCACTACAGTCACAGCTGCCGACACAGCAGCCAGTGGCTCCGCCGCGCCGTGCGTCGAACCAGACGGGCGAGCTTGTTGGCATGCCGGCCGCCAGGCATCAGAGCAGTGTTCCGGCAACTGGTGACGGCACAGCAACGGCAGCATCGGCAGCATCGCCATCTCAACGACGGTCACGCTCCGACTTTAACCTGATGGCGGCGTATCTGGCGCGCTCTGTGGAAGGTGGTAGCGTCAGCAAGGCATCCACAAGTTCCCCGCTGTCATCTAAGCCGGCATCTCTCGCGGCGTCAGTGGCAACAAGTTCCTCCGCAGCGGCATCATCCTCGTCCAACAACAACGGCCATCTGGCCACCGTGTTTGACCCGGCTGTTGCAAGGGTAGCACCACCATCTGGCAGTAGTACCCCGCCGCCCGCAGTAACAATCGCCGGCGCCACCTCCTCGTCGGCAACATCGTCACCGAAATTACCCGGCTCCGGCACCACTCGACAGTCGAAACGCTTCTCTGGGCTGCTGAAGCAACTGATCGCCCCCGGCCGCCCATCCCTATCTGACATACAACAGCAGCAGGCAGCCTCTGATGCCGCCGCCATGTCTTTGTTGTCCATGCAGTCGGTGGATGCGTTGCGCAACACTGGCGCCAATATCCGTGACGATGCCGTACGGGTCGGGTTCGGCGTGGTTGCCGGCCATCCGCTGCTCCAACTCTACTTGCTCATGTTTGCCATGCAACACGGTGCTGCCTCTCTGCTGGTAGGCTATTATTTGTTGGTTATCATCTTCTTTGTGCACACACACACAAGTATAATCCAAATTGTTGTATAGTTCTTCAGGGCCAGTGTGGCGCAGTTCCAGCAGACGTTCCCGGTGACACATCCGTCTTATTTGCACCGCATGGCATACCGCATCTACCAGTCATATCTGGCCGACAATGCCCCGCTGTCACTGCTGCCGCCTGTAACCAGGTTTGGCGGTGATGTGGGCAGCGGCACTAATAATGGAACGTCCACGCACTACACCGCGATGGTGTCCGAGTGTCTGGCGCGAGTGGCGGAACCAACTGTGGACATGTTTGTCGATCTGGACCGCTTGGCGGCTGTGGCCTTGCAGCGCAGCTACGGCACCGCTGATACCGTGGACAGCAGCGGTGCTGTAGTGTTTACTCGGAGCGCCCAATACCAAGCGATGCTCCAGGATTTATGTATGTTTTCATTGTTATAGTCTTGATATATTTGTTACATTTCTGGATAGCTGGCAATGAAGTGGTGTCGGACTGCGCGGCGGAGCGTGTGGTGTGCCGCGTGCTGGACTTTTGCCCGCGCTACTATACTGCGGAGCTGTACCGCAAGGTGACCGAGTATCTGGACACGCTGTGCATACAATGGAGAAACTATGGCCCGGCTGCCAAGTTCTTGGCGGATGCATCTCAGGACCGGCGTGGGCCTCTGGTTGCTCGGGTGAGTTCCTTATATACTATTGAAGTATACTGTAGCTTAACGGTGTTCATGCAGACGTCAACATCGCTGTCAATGACATCGGCAACATCTGCGCCAGATATTGGCCGGCTAAATCTTGCGGCGGAGGAGAGTCGCGGCGGTGTGGCAAACACCAGCAACATGGCCAGCAATGGATCGCTGGCTGTGCGGCAGGCAGCACCCATCGGCACCATCAAGCACGCGCACTCGCTGACAATTGAACGATTCACCGCTGCGGACGATGATCAGCACCCGTTTGTCGCGTTGAACAGTGATGTGGCACCGATTGCGTCTCTGGCAAGCGGCACCGTATTCTGCGAGTACTGCTGCCTGGCCACAAATCCCTCTGACGGTCCGCTGCACCAGTGCGAGTGTAAGTGTAGATTCAAATGTCCATCTTATTGTCATGCCTAACTGCCAGTGTGCCGATATATCTGCCACAAGGCGTGTCGGAGATATGTGGGCCTGCCGTGTTTGACCACGGAGCCGGTGGAGAAGGTGGCCGAGAAGCCGCTGTCCACCACCAACGTCAAACTGGTGGTGGACAAGATCGAGTCGCTGCGCACCGAACTGCAAATGACAACACGCATGCGAGACGGGTTGGAGCGCATACGGTCCGCAACCTCGGCCGCTTCTGGCGGCAAATCCGGCAAGCATCGCGACCCCAAGGAGCAGCAGCAACACCCGCCAGACGCCGCCGACACCAAGCTGCAGAAAACAAATCGGCTGTTCAGGTTCCTGCAGCAGAAGGAGACGGTCAACATGACGCAGTTGGCCCTGTTTGCCAGTGCTATCAACTTCTCGAAACCGGAACCAGCAACCGACATGTACATTGAGAATGAGCGGGTGCTGCGTGCGCTGCTATTTCCGTACGTGGGCGGGCTGCCGGACAGCGTGCGCATCCGCGTCCAACTGATTGAGCGGGACGTGCTTACAGGCGTCAATTTCGCCCTGCTCATTGAGCCGGCCACCACGGTGCGCGACGTCATCAAGAAGGCGTTCGACAAACGGTCTCGGGCAGCCAACAGCTCGCACGAGATGATTGATTTTGTTTTGACCCTGCAAGACTGCCTCGGAGGTATTGACAGCAGTGTTGGATTACAAGTATATTGTTAACATCCATAGATGAACACCTGCTGGAAGACGACTCGTACCCGGCGGTGGTGGCCCATTTGCTGCGCGACCCCGTGTTCTACATGAAGGAGCGGGAGCGCATATCGCGGCCGGCAGCCCCGGCGGCCATCAAACCCCATCACCATGCCCGCATGTCGTTGAAGGTGGGCGCACACGTGGACCCGTTGCTGGAGGAGAAGCGCCTGGCTGTGCTCAAGGAGATCTACGACACGGAACAAAACTACGTCAAACAGCTCCAGCTGACCATGAAGCATTTCGTGCTCCCGCTGCAGAACAGTTCCGCCTCCGCCAAGACCGCGGCCATCGTGCAAAACATCTTCAGCAACGTGGGCGACCTGGCCGACATGCACAAGAAGCTGCTGGCCACCTGTGCCGCTGGAGACCCGTCGCAACTGCTGATCGGTGCGCTGGAGACGTGCCTGCCCAGCGTCGCCCAACTCTATCCCGTCTACTGCAGCAATCAGAATAACAGCCGGCGACAAATTGCCAAACTGCGCGCGGGCGACGAGAACTTTCTGCGGTTTGTGCGCACGGCCGAATCCGCCAAAGAGCTGGAGCGGCGCAGCCTGGGCGACCTGTTGATCCAGCCGATGCAGCGCCTGACACGCTATCCCATACTGCTCAAACGCCTGCTGGACTACACGCCGCCCACGCACCCGGACTACATGCGCGTGGTGACGCTCATGACAGAGATGCAGGCGGTGGCCGCTCAAGTCAATGCGGTGGTGTCGCAGAAGGAGGCGCAGTACCGGCTGCAGACACTGCAACGCTCCCTCGACTGGAACAGTATCTGCGAGCCGTTCCCGCTGGCAGTGTCTGCGCGGCAACTGGTGCTGGAGAAACCGGTGCGTCTGCTCACCAAGAGCGGCAGTGGCAGCAAGGGGTCGCAGTACCGTGCGCAGGACGTGGTGGCATTTGTGCTGTCCGACTACATCCTGCTCATCCAATCTTCAGTCAAGAAGGAGCAGGACACGCTGGTGCTGGTGGCGCCGCCGATCAGACTGGCCAGCGTGGCGCTGGTGTCGGTGTCGTCGCTGAACAGTGAGTCCGCCTCCTCGACAGCCGCCGAACCCGAACTGGCCAACTGTGTGCAGATCATTGCACAGAATCAGGACGTCTACTTGTTGCAGATGATGTCGCGCACGGACAAGATTGCGTGGATGAAGGAGGTGGAAGTGTGGGCCATTCGGTGTCGGTACCTATCGCTCCTGCCTGGTGGTGGGACCACTACAGCTGCAGCGGATCCCGCCCCTCCAACCCCTAGCATCGCATAGACGCCAGCAGTATTATACTTTTTTATAGATGACCAATATATAATTACTCTGTGCCAACAGGTCTCAGTATAACTCTGTCCGTCCCATACACCGCCGACTCCACCGTGTAGTATGTGCATGGCCGATTAGAGTGGTCGTACGGCGGACCCAACAAGTCTACATGAATAATTCAATTCGAATGTAACTGCTAATACAGATACCTACCAATAAATACAACGTCGCTCAAGGCCTCGATACAGTGAATGTTTCCGCAGTCTGGCCGAATTACGGCCACTTCTGACGCCGCATTAACTTCCGCTGAGCCCACTAGGCGCGCCTGAACCACATCTGCCCGCATGTATCTAAATTGAGAAGTAGTGATGAATGGCCATACCGTCATCTCGAGTACTGCGCTCACAAATGTCATATGATGTGGTACGCATGTGGCCTTGCAGGCATTTTCTTTGATATTCAGCGTGAATGCTTCGCTGCGATACGATACAACATGCAACTCACTGGAAAACGGTCATGCCAGGATGATTGTGCAGCGGTATCCGGTTGCCGCGACGCATGGCAAACAGCGAACATGTAAAGTTCGAATCTGCGTATATCAATGTGTCGACTGTACTTTGCGACGATTCTTGATCCTTCATGCTGCTCATCGATGCGAGATACGGCTCCACATCGTGGCAAGTGAGAGCATTTAATCCTGCCTGAGGCGTTTAAACTCACCGCGACACATCTGTGACACGTACTCGCAATTCTGACTCTAGATGAGTAACGTCCCCTCTCTTGCCGGCGGCAAAGTAGCGCTGTGCCACGCTGCAAATGCGTCCAAGCAGTCTGCTCACCATGGAGGTTGGCGGTTAGGAAGCTTAAGTAAAGGTGCCCTGCTGTGATTGGCTAGTAAATTTTGCCCCTGAATGAAGTAGCCAATCAGCTTTCTGCACATTTTGCAGTCATTTTCACAACATCCGAGGCAGCAATCCTTGCCAGCAAAGATGAGTGACGCCACGGAGCGAGACATCAAGATCACACTGCGCTCACAGGCTTCGGCCCTGATGCGCAAGAACTTTCAACTGCAGCTCCACCAGCGCGGCCAGACACTGTGCCAGCTGCGTACGTGCTCTCGATGCGGCCGTGTACTTTTACTAACCGTTACGCCGCGTAGTTGTGCCCGTGCTTCTCGTCGCGCTTGTTGGAATATTCCAGATCATAATGGACCGACAGTCAAAGCAAATATCTGAGTTGCAGCCCGTAGATAGTTTCGAGGCGCTGGATATCGGCACCTTTCCCGTCTACTTGGCCATGTACGTCGTAGTTCAGATGGCATATTTGGTTAACAATATCAAATTACAGGTCAAAGTGGATTGCTGGCCTGCCATTCTTTCACACCTATGCCAAGCCGGACATTCGCCAAGAGTTGGGTTCGCTTCCTTGGAATCTGACGGCGATGCCAACTGGATTCATTGGCAAGATACCCCGAGTATGTTTACAGATATCTGCACTAATCTCCGTGGTGCTGATTTATATCTTCTAGAGCCGGTGCTTTAAAGATTATGGGTGCTGGCCGCACATGGTTCCGTATGATACAGTGAAGGCACTGGATGCCAATCTGCTAGCATGCAAGTCCATAATTTCAGTTTGCACATAGTTGATTAATTGTATAGCGACGAGATTTTGGCGCAACTATCTCCAGGACACAAACGGCGTGGATGCAGTGCCGCGATTTATAGACAAGGATGAAACTACGAAAATGGTGCAGCAATGGATTCTCAGTGGAAACTTTTCTTCGGTGCCGCCTTATGGCGCACTCCTGTTCAACAAGCTTGAAACGGCCAGCAACGTTGCCGACGTCATTTTAATGCCAGCCGGTCGCTACGGTGGCCGGCCATATATTGGAGCTACTTCCATGAGAAGGGTGTCTCTTATTCAGCGCGCTTATCCAGCCCCGGACCGCCAAGCAAACATGATCAACATGCTGGACAATCTCTGGATCAAGAATGTGACTGGCGATCCGCGAGCCACCATCACTACGCTGTATCAGGGCATGCCGCAACAAACCATTCCGTCATTCGACATCTCGTCCATTGTGGGCTTTTACTTTCTCGGATTTGCCGTGACATTCATGCTGCCAACGTTTGTCTCGGCCATTGTGCTGGACAAGCAGGACAGAATTCTGGTGATGATGCAAATGTCGGGGCTGAAACTGTACACCTACTGGGCCATCACCTACGTATACAACATGCTGGTATTTACAGCCGCCATGACGTGCCTGTGGCTTACTGGGCTTGCATTTCAAGTGCGCGTCTTCACTCAGACGAGGTTGGTTATAATATGGTTTTTATGATTATGCTTATGCGTAACAAAGCCCATTACTTTTAATATTGGCCTTGCTGTTGTGGGGAAACGCTCTCATTGCCATGGCATTCTTGGTGGCTGCTGTGTTCAGCCGTGTACGCTCTGCCTCGGTCACTTCATATGTTCTGGTTATTTTCGGCAAGTTGACACTTATCATCGATGATCTGGATTGACAGTGTGCAGGCGTGCTGGTGTCCAACCTGTTAAACTCTTCAGTGTTTATCGATGATGAACCGCCAGCATGGTTCCTTCTGTATCCGCCATTTGCATTCTACCGCGCACTCTACATCTTGACGGCGGCATGCATCAATCTGCAGTGCATGCAGTTGACTGATCTGTTCCACTCGTCCAGCAATGCTGTCCAGGATCAGCTGGGTCTGATATTTGGGATGCTTGCCGGGAGGCAGTATTCCGGTTTCGCTGTGGCGTGGTGGTTGAATGAAATCTTGCCGAAAGAGTTTGGCGTGGCCAAGCGGTGGGACTTTTCATTAGGCCACTCTATCTGCGCATGTATCGCCGCTGGAAAGGCTACTCGGCGCTGCCAGAGGATTCCACGGATAACGGTGCCGACGCAGACTGTGATGCCTTTGAGGGTAAAGCTCTTCTGCAGGATCAAGAAACAGCGGACGACGACTCTGATGTTGCCGATGAGCGGGAGCGGATAAAGTCTGGCCGAGTGACTCAGTCAGAATGCGCGTTGGTAATTGAGGGACTGCAAAAAGTGTTTCCTGGTCGGCCACCAAAATGTGCAGTTGCCGGCATCTATCTCTCGATGCCTGCCGGAGAATGTTTCGGACTCCTGGGCGCCAATGGTGAGTGAGGTGGAGACTTTCTTATTGTCTCATCATTCCAGGCGCCGGCAAGACAACACTCATATCATGCCTGACGGGACTCATCAAGCCGTCGGCGGGCGATGCGCTGTTTGGCGGTGGAAGGTGGCGACTCAGCGCCGACATGGACGCCATTCAGACCTCGCTGGGTGTCTGCATGCAGTTTGATGTGTTTTACCCGGTGTTGACGTGCCGGCAACATGTCGCCTTCTACACCCGGCTGAAGGGATTCCCGCCGTCCAAGGTTACACAACACACGGGCACCATCCTGCAATGGGTTGGACTAGACGGTGCTCTGGCAGACCGACCAGCCAAACATTTGTCGGGCGGCATGCGCCGACGGCTATCGCTGGCCATGGCACTGACGGCCCACCCGCAGCTACTCATTATGGATGAGCCGTCCACGGGGCTGGACCCGATGACCAGGCGGCAGTTGTGGCACGTGTTTGAGGAGATCAGGGAGAAGCGCGTGGCGATGGGCCGGCCCATGTCCAGCATCCTCACCACACACGCGATGGATGAGGCGGATACTCTGTGTGACCGCATTGGTATCATGTCTGGTGGGCGCTTGTGCTGTCTGGGCACATCGGCGCACTTGAAGCAAAAGTTTGGCGGTGGAGGCTACGTGCTCACTGTACAAGTCCGTGATATCAGCCTGGCCTCTGGTAGGTGCACTTTGTGTTATCGTTCAACTACGATCTGATACTATGCAACAGGTGTGGTGGCATCACCAGCCAGTCTCATCAAGACTGTGAGAGAAGTGTGTGTGGGCGCCACAGTGTCGCTTATGCGCGACTTGTCTGTCAAGGACGTGTTTTGCTTCCAGCTGAATGCAGCACAAGAGTCACAGTGGCAACTCAGCCGTCTATTTGCTGCCATGAACGAGATGAAGCAGACACAGACGCCACTCCACTTGCAGCAACCGTCAGTGGAAGGTGACAATGGCCACGAGGGTATAAGCCAGCGGATGTTTGTGGTGACCGAGTGGGGTCTGAGTGCCACCACGCTGGAAGATGTGTTTATCAGCGTGTTGAAGCAAGCTTCTCAGCCTCAGACTGCTTAAACTAATATATTCATTTATTCAATATTCATTTTACATTGACATTTCACTGATATATATCTTGTCGCTTTCAACTTGAAACTTGCAAAAATCTGCCGATTTTTCTGTGCAGGTATGGCATATGAGCCAAGTTTAAGGTGGCTCTGGTAACGGTACACTTAGATCCAGCATTGTATGTACGTTTGTTGTTGTTGAACAGACTACTGCCACGGTAAGGTTTCCACGCCGTGAATTCAGTACGGCTAATCGAAAGAGACAATGCAGTAATGTTTAATGTTTACAGGCTCATGTGCATTATAATTAATAATTCTATTACATCACAGTCAAGCCGTAAAGCCATCATAGCAGTAGGCGTAGAGAAGCTCGGCATGTTGTTGCATGTACTCCACCAGCCCACGCATGAACGGATCCTTGCTCACGGTCTCCGTGTCACATACGACAACAACCTGCCGCCGCGCCCTGGTCACGGCAACATTCAGGCGCCGGCTCTCGCGCAGAAACCCCACATCCCCCGTATCGTTCGAGCGTACCAGTGATATCAGGACGCATTCCTTCTCCCGGCCCTGGAACCCGTCCACCGACCCAATTTCCAGCTGTGGGTACTTTTCCAGCAGCAAGGCGCGCAAGTGATGCACCTGACCATTGTACGGACTGATTATGGCGATTTGGTCGGGGGTTACACCGCGCCGTACAAGTGCTTCGCAGTGCAGCTGCACCAGTGTTGCCTCGCCCCGATTCCACAGCGAGTCGCCATCAGCAGCAGCAGCGGTAGATGACTGTGCATCATCCAGTGATGCCACCGACATCTCGTTACAGTCACAGCCAGCCGTATCAATCAGCACCAGCGGTGGCCGCAGTGGAGCCAGCTCGCCATCTGCATCCGCCACGGGCTCCACTTTACCGGGATCATCCACGACATGGCCAGCAGCTTGCAAGACACTAGGCAGCGTGGCGAGCGAGTGATTGTGGACACCTGGACTGCCAGTGAGCCGCCCGTTGTACAGGGCGTCGCTGGCCCACTGCATGATCAGCGGATGCATGCGATACTGAATGGACAAGAAACTGGTGCACGGCTCGCCGTACAGCGCACGCATGCGGTCAAACAGCGTCCGCGATAGGCCTCGCTCCGCCGCTTTTGCCGACAGAATGGTGGGCGGCAGTTGGCATGGATCCCCGGCCAGGATCATCTTGTCGGCCTTCAGCGCGGCGATCCAGCACTCTGGCTCGAGTGACTGGGTCGCCTCGTCGATCACAAGCACGTCAAAGTGCTGCTTGTTGAGGATGCGCCCGCCAGCAGATGCCAACGTGCTTGCCACCACTTTTGCATTGGCCAGCAGTGTCTCCAGTGCAGCCGGCTCCCTCGAACGCATTTCCCTCCGCAACTCACGTATCAGCGCATACTGCTGCGCTCTGGCGGCCTTACTATAATTATATTAGTACAAAATGAGAAGTAAATGCATGCACTTGTACATAAGATAATAATAATCATCAATAACGGACCCCTTGGCAGTTTTTACGGCGGCAAGAGCAGCATCCATTTCCGCACGAATATCAGATAGCAGCTGGCCAGCATCACTGGACCGCAGCTGCACATCCAACCCATAGTCCTGCGTGGATGAGAGTACTCGGCACGGGTGCCCAATGCGCAGATAGTCGTGGCGCCGCACTGTCCGCGGCAATCGCTCCAGCAAATTGTCCACGGCGATGTTGGACGGAGCACAGAGCAAGATGCGTTTGTCCGCCGCCAAGAGGTGTCTCACAATCTCCACAAGCGTCGTGGTCTTGCCGGTGCCAGGCGGCCCGTGTATCAGTGCCACTATCCAGATTGTTTATGCACAATGAACGCACATATAACAGCGAACAGACACGTACACGTGGGCGCCTGTACGGCAAAGTGCACGGCAAGCCTCTGCGGCCCGTTGAGACCCGGATCGTGTATCACAAAGTCGGTTGGAACATCCGCGGCACCGTGCCGAGGAAATGCAGGAGCCGCGGTGCCACACAGGGCTCGCACCAGCGCCGAATGTTGCTGTCGCCGCGGCTCCAAAACACCTTCCAGAGCCTTGCACATGCGCTCATACTGAATGTCCGCCGAGAGCCGATTTCTGTGCGGTGTCAGATATCGCCGCCGTGCACGTCCATTGAACGGCACTCACAGGCGATAAGTGCCGGCAGCGGGTGGCTGGTCATAGTCATCTGCACCCGCGCCGCCAAGTGCCACGGTTATTGCGGTGTCGGAGACGCGCGCAACAATGCCTCGCCACTCGGTGCTGCTATTGTTGTTGCCCGTCGCAGATGACTGCTGCTTGCTTGCTGGCCCTTTTCTAGATGCCGATGCCGAGTGCTGCACCAGCGCGGCCAGGTCGCCCACGCGGAATCGATGGGCGGGCAACAGCATGGCATCATACGGCGCCTCCAGTTGCACCACACTGGACACCCAAAAGTAAGATAGATGGCGCACACGCCATATTGCACACACACGCACACACCACCTACGTCTTGCCGCCCAAGCCAGAGCGCGTGCCAGTGATGCGCAGGTTCAGCAGGCAGACACCGCGCTGCTGCAACGACTTGTCCGACAGGGCGCCACCAAACAGCCGTGCAGTCTCGGCCGCGTCGTACTCGCGCTCCATCTGCACCAGCGCCGCCAGCCCATCCACAAGTGTCTGCGCGGTGGCCATGGTGTCTCTGTATCTAGTGCTAAATAGCTGTCACGATATATATATATATATCGTGACCATTATATGACGCTGTCCCACATAGCCTGCTGCTATGTACAGACCGTTCTCAGACAAGCAAGCTCAGACAAATATTTCCGCCATGCTTACATATGAGCGTATGATAACACGGTACAATGCCTGGCAGCGTGTAAGCAGTCTATAACCTACAGTTATGTTTGACAGCCGCTCGGTGTGCAGCGCATTACGGTATTGTGCAATGGATTCTGATGGAGAATCTGATGCAGCTGGTATTCAGTAGAGATGGCATCGATCTTCACTTGACATAAAAACACCATGTACTGCTATACTCTGTGATCCATATTCTTCGGCGCTTGCAGACGCAAATACATACATAGCATCACCGGACACAAACAGAACCTTGTCGCCATTAAGTTTTGCCAACGCGCCAATGACACCCGGATCGACGTCGCCATGTCACCCTTAGTGCATTGGTGTGAGAGTAAGAAAATGTACAACACGTAATTGACGTTGACATACCCTATGGAACAGCATGATCCCCGGCATCAATGGCTGGTGTGACCTTAGCGCGATAGTAGTCATGGAGCGGTTGCATTCACGAGTACTACAATCTGTGCTAATCAATTGAAGAAGTCTTCACAGGTAAAGAGCTTCATTGCAGCCATATAACATCACAGGTAGAGCTATCAAGCAAATATGCGGTGATAGATATCGTTTGGTGGTCAATTTTCATCCAACGTTGAAATTACTATCAACAGTATATTAATAGTAGCAATGCCATGTATGTATTCCTCTTGAGCATTGATTGATAGGGGGCTCAATAATGTGGCGCAGCTATTGAATCACCAACCACCACGCCCGACACAATGAGCAGCGCCAGCCCGTACCAGCTGGACGGCGACAGTTCCGCTCCCGCCGCCGCCGCCGCCTCCACCAACTACGCCAAGTACACACCACCCGCCGCTGCCAACACTGGTGCCGCCCCCTCTGCCTACAATGCCGGACCACAGCTCGAATCACAGCCGCCACCCGCGGACCCCGTGAGCAAGTATGAGACGGCGCTGCCGCTGCGAGTGGACGTGGCGGCCGCCCTGACCTACCTGCTCGGCTGCATAACGGGAATATTTTTTCTGATGTTTGAGTACAAGGTGCGTACTGGGTTTCTATTGTAGCTACACGCTATTATGTTAGATTATATACATTATATACATTATAATATGTGCTGATACTTTTGCACGCAGAATGATTACGTGCGCTTCAATGCGTGGCAGTCGTGCCTGGTGTTTACGCCAATGCTGCTGCTCAAGTTCATATTCATGTTTCTGGTGTCCGGCATTGCTTGGTTTCTCTTTGCCGTGGACATTGTCCTCATTCTCTGGCTGGGGTGCGTGTTCTGTACATATGAAATGACATTAATATGGAAACCATTTTGATAATGTTCAGGTACCAGGCATACACAAACGCAGATCATCTGCACCGCTACGAGCTGCCATTCGTGGGACATATCGCCAGCCAGTGGACGGACAACGAGTAGTGCTCACTCACTCCGTATTACTGCCATTCGCCATCACAATAGAAATTCTCATCATCAGTACATTACAGTACATTCATCTATTACAGCGCTCCTTCTTCTGTGGGTTCAGCACCGGCAGCCCCGGCACCGCCTCCCAACAGAGCCCCGGCCGGTTTGATAATCAGCTTGGTGTCCTCTTCACCGTCGTGCAGGTGTCGTGGCAGCTCGTACTTGGGACTGGCACACATAAATACATAAATACATATATGACCATCCTTCTTACTGTCCCAGAGTGCAGTCAGTTCCAAGTGGACAAAAACCGGTCAGATATCGCTGACACACAACCTTGCGCACGTGCTTATTCCGGCACTCGAGTCCTGATGGCAATCAGTTTATATAGTATACATATAACTATACATATACATTATGTACCGTGCTTGCAGAAGCCGCGGTTGTACCACGGACACTCCTTGATCTTGGAATCGGGGTCGATGTGCAAGTAGACGCACTCGGCGTTGCTGCATTCGCCATAGCTGCACAGCTGGTCAGAGCCTTGATAACCACATGTGTATATGTATACTTACTTGCTGTAGAACCAGCACTCGGGCTACACATTATGTCATTACTGCACGCGCACAGATATCATTCACACTCACCATCTTCTTCATGTCGTACTCGTGCAGGAATTCGCAGTTCTCGCCCTTCTTGCAGAGCGCACGCAGCCAGTGCTTGCACATCACAGTCTTCTCCTGCTTGCTGTGCCGGAACTGACACCGAGTCCCATGCCGGCACTGCCCCTTCATGAAGTACTTGCACAGGTCATGTGTGCGGCCTGCGTGTGGGTATATTAGTAGATGAACAGATCACATATGAACCGCCACACACACACATGCACATACGCGTGCGCTGGTCAAGGAACAGGCCCAGCTCCTGCTCCAGGAACGCCTCAAAGTCAAAGGCGAACGAGGCGCGATTCTCCACCGGCGCCAATATCTCTTCCATCGTATAATTGAGTGTGATTGATTGACGTGTTGATTGCTTGCTGCTTGCAGAACATCACCACCGATTATGCAGCGTGTGAAATACATGTTTGCTTCACATATATATATATACATACATATATATATATATACATGTACATGTATGTATGTATCAAGATTATGTAGTCAGTCTATTAATTAATTATTAGTCTTTATAGTTAATATCTAGTTGCCCTTGGTGTCAATTGGATGGAATGTTCCATGCTCGTCAACATAACCGTAGTTAAGCATTGCCCAGCGACATTCATCTGTGGCCAGTTGCGCTGCCGTCTTCTCATTGATATCCGCATAATTGGGATCGATTCGGGCGTCTGCCATCAGCGCATGGACAACGTTAGTGTTGCCGTTCTCTGCCGCGAGCATCAGCGGTGTCTTGCCATCGCTACTGCGCCACGAATTGATATTGATGTCGGGATGCCGCAACAATAGTTCGACCAGCGGCAAATCTCCAAATTTGCATGCGTAATGCAACGCAGTCTGCCCCCGCTCATTACGGCAGAGTGCATTGACGTCGGCCCCAGCTTTCAGTAGCTGTTGCATTGCCTGAAAGTTGCCGACCAGTGCCGCCTGAATGATTGGGAGTTCCTTCGTGGGCATGACATCCCCATTTACTAGCGCTAGACGCTCCGTGGGATTCGCAAGAGTTGCCAGAATCCCATCGATATCGGCGCTGCGTGTGCTGTGCAAGATCACTTTTTGCAAGTTGATCGCTGATTGTTCAAGCGATTGTGGATCTGCGGGCCGCACGTCCTCCAGCAGCTGTATTTCAGAATTGTCATGGCCGGCGCTCAACGAGTGAAATGTGCCATTCTCGTCAATATCGCCGAAATTCAGCATTGCCCAGCAGCATTCAGCAGTGGCATATTGCGCTGCTGTCTTCCCATTGTCATCCACAACATTGGGATCGATTTGAGCATGTGCCATCAGTGCATGGACAACTTCCGCGCGGCCGTTCTCTGCCGCAAGCATAAGCGGCGTCTTCCCATCGCTGCTACGCCGCACGTTGATGTCTATTCCGGGATGCTGCAGCAGCATTTTAACCAGTTGCATATCGCCACATCCGCAGGCATAATGCAGAGCAGTCTGCTCCAGCTCATTTCGACTCAGGGCATTCACGTTGGCATTCTCGGCCAGCAACTGTTGCACTGCACGCAAATTGCCGATACGAGCAGCCTCAATGATGGGGAGTTCTTTCGAGGCCATGACATCCCCATTGACAAGTGCCAACCGTTCCATGGGATCAAGGTGATATGCTACGATACCAACGACATCGGTGTTGGGCCTGTTGCTTAGTATCTCTTTTAGCAACTCGTGGTAGGATTTTTCAAGCAATTCCATATCTGCAGCAAACATTTTCTCCAATTCCTCGTCATCTAGACTATCGTCAGTGCGGAGATTTTTCGGAAACGCAACATCGTATTTCGCAAGAAATTTCTCCAGCTCATCGTCCGATAGCTGATCGTTATCGTAAGGGAATAGATTATCCGGATTCTTGCCAGTGAACAGATCATCGGCATGACTATCAACAACATCATCAGGATCATCAGTATCGCGAGCTGCGCGTCGATGGGTTAGTGCGGCATAGCGGGGCACGCGCGCAATATCAACATGCGGCACCACTTGCTGCAGTGGCGACAAAAATGGTGTACGAGCTACTAAATGACTGGCAGGAGCCGGAATTAAAAATGCGCGTGCAGGACGCGTGATAGAAATCAGTGCCAGCGAAATGGAGGCGGCCAGACAATGCATACCAGCTATTTTAGTTAATTTTGTTGACTACTTGTGCGCGCGCTGGGCTAAAAATCATGCATACGACTCCGTGAAGACGCTCGATTGACCAATCAGGGCACGGAGAATTTAAAGCGGCGTCCTATGAATAATATTTAGACACTGAGTGGCCGAGAAGCTTGCTTCAACACGCTGATAAACACATCTTCCAGCGTGGTGGCACTCAACCCCCAATCGGTCACCACAAACATCCGCTGACTTATACCCTCGTGGCCATTGTCACCTTCCATTGACGTTGCTGCAGAGCAGAGCTGGCGTCTGCTTATCTGCTTCATCTCGTTCAGCAGCAATGGGCAATGAGTCCACAAACATCCGCTGACTTATACCCTCGTGGCCATTGTCACCTTCCATTGACGGTTGCTGCAAGTAGAGCGGCGTCTGTGTCTGCTTCATCTCGTTCATGGCAGCAAATAGACGGCTGAGTTGCCACTGTGACTCTTGTGCTGCATGCAGCTGAAAGCAAAACACATCCTTGACAGACAAGTCGCGCATAAGCGACACTGTGGCGCCCACACACACTTCTCTAACAGTCTTGATGAGACTGGCTGGTGTTGCCACCTCACCTGTTACATAGTATCAGATCGTAGTTGAACGATAACACAAAGTGCACCTACCAGAGGCAAGGCCGATATTACGGACTTGCACGGTGAGCACGTAGCCACCACCGCCAAACTTTTGCTTCAAGTGCGCCGATGTGCCCAGACAGCACAAGCGCCCACCAGACATGATACCAATGCGGTCACACAGAGTATCCGCCTCATCCATTGCGTGTGTGGTGAGGATGCTGGACATGGGCCGGCCCATCGCCACGCGCTTCTCCCTGATCTCCTCAAACACGCGCCACAACTGTCGCCTCGTCAGCGGGTCCAGCCCCGTGGACGGCTCATCCATAATGAGCAGCTGCGGGTGGGCCGTCAGTGCCATGGCCAGCGATAGCCGTCGGCGCATGCCGCCCGACAAATGTTTGGCTGGTCGGTCTGCCAGAGCACCGTCTAGTCCAACCCACTGCAGGATGGTGTTGGTGTGTTGTGTAACCTTGGACGGCGGGAATCCCTTCAGCCGGGTGTAGAAGGCGACATGTTGCCGGCACGTCAACACCGGGTAAAACACATCAAACTGCATGCAGACACCCAGCGAGGTCTGAATGGCGTCCATGTCGGCGCTGAGTCGCCACCTTCCACCGCCAAACAGCGCATCGCCCGCCGACGGCTTGATGAGTCCCGTCAGGCATGATATGAGTGTTGTCTTGCCGGCGCCTGGAATGATGAGACAATAAGAAAGTCTCCACCTCACTCACCATTGGCACCCAAGAGTCCGAAACATTCTCCGGAAGGCACCGAGAGATAGATGCCGGCAACTGCACATTTTGGTGGCCGACCAGGAAACACTTTTTGCAGTCCCTCAATTACCAACGCGCATTCTGACTGAGTCACTCGGCCAGACTTTATCCGCTCCCGCTCATCGGCAACATCAGAGTCGTCGTCCGCTGTTTCTTGATCCTGCAGAAGAGCTTTACCCTCAAAGGCATCACAGTCTGCGTCGGCACCGTTATCCGTGGAATCCTCTGGCAGCGCCGAGTAGCCTTTCCAGCGGCGATACATGCGCAGATAGAGTGGCCTAATGAAAAAGTCCCACCGCTTGGCCACGCCAAACTCTTTCGGCAAGATTTCATTCAACCACCACGCCACAGCGAAACAGAATACCGCCTCCCCGGCAAGCATCCCAAATATCAGACCCAGCTGATCCTGGACAGCATTGTTGGACGCGTGGAACAGATCAGTCAACTGCATGCACTGCAGATTGATGCATGCCGCCGTCAAGATGTAGAGTGCGCGGTAGAATGCAAATGGCGGATACAGAAGGAACCATGCTGGCGGTTCATCATCGATAAACACTGAAGAGTTTAACAGGTTGGACACCAGCACGCCTGCACACTGTCAATCCAGATCATCGATGATAACTGTCAACTTGCCGAATATGACCAGAACATATGAAGTGACCGAGGCAGAGCGTACACGGCTGAACACAGCAGCCACCAAGAATGCCATGGCAATGAGAGCGTTTCCCCACAACAGCAAGGCCAATATTAAAAGTAATGGGCTGTGAACGCATAAGCATAATCATGAACCATATTATAACCAACCTCGTCTGAGTGAAGACGCGCACTTGAAATGCAAGCCCAGTAAGCCACAGGCACGTCATGGCGGCTGTAAATACCAGCATGTTGTATACGTAGGTGATGGCCCAGTAGGTGTACAGTTTCAGCCCCGACATTTGCATCATCACCAGAATTCTGTCCTGCTTGTCCAGCACAATGGCCGAGACAAACGTTGGCAGCATGAATGTCACGGCAAATCCGAGAAAGTAAAAGCCCACAATGGACGAGATGTCGAATGACGGAATGGTTTGTTGCGGCATGCCCTGATACAGCGTAGTGATGGTGGCTCGCGGATCGCCAGTCACATTCTTGATCCAGAGATTGTCCAGCATGTTGATCATGTTTGCTTGGCGGTCCGGGGCTGGATAAGCGCGCTGAATAAGAGAGACTCTTCTCAACGAGGTGGTCCCAATATACGGCCGGCCGCCATACCGTCCAGCTGGCATTAGGACGACTTGTGCAGCGTATTGGGACGGGTTCAGTGCAGTAAATATCAATGCACCGTACGACGGCACATAAGAAAAGTTTCCTTGAACTATCCAGCCTTCAACAAGCTCATTTGCAGCAACAGCATCTTCAAAGAATGGCAAAACATCCACACCATTAGTGTCGTGCAAATAAGCGCGCCAAAACCAAGACGCTATTGCAAATAAGATGAGTCAAATATAATGCATTCGCATGGTATGGATATCTTGCATTTCAGGAGGGTGGCGTCCAGATCTCTCATGGTTGCATATGGTGTAACGTGAGGCCAGCAACCATAAACGTTAAGACAAGCACTCTAGCATTCGTATCACAACGATTACTTGAGCAACTATAACATACGAGTAGCACTCAGTACACATACCCGCGGCACTTTTCCCAGAAAACCTTTGGGAGCTAATGTCCAATTCCATGGGAGAGACCCCAAAGTGTCGCGAATAGACTGATCGGCATACATGTGAAAGAAAGGCAGACCAGCAAGCCATTCCCATCTTCAAGGTTATTCGTACAGGAATGTAATCGACAATGCATAGTGTTACCCGGTTAGCAAGACGGGAAACGTGCCCATATCCAGCGCTTCAAAACTGTCGACTGGCTGCAGTTCCGCGATCTGACTTGACTGCCGATCCATGATGATCTGAAATATGCCAACCAGCGACACCAGCAGCACCGGCACAACTGCACGTTGCCGGCGTGCATCAGCAATGTGATGTTTACTTATATATGATGACACACTGACGCAGTTGACAAAGTGTTTGGCCGCGTTGACGGAGCTGCAGTTGAACGTTTTTACGCATCAGGGCCGACGCCTGTGAGCGCGCGGTGATCTTGATGTCCTGCCCCGAGGCGTCATCGAAGTTGTCGTCGCCGGGCATTCAACAAAATGGAGTGCAGCATCGTGGCGCAACTGATCGACGCCTCTATATATACATTTTGCAAACAGTCGACAATAAAGCGGTGGTCACAAGGGCATGGTTATGGTAAATCAATATATTATATTATATATATATCAATATATTTACATAGCCTCTGAACGGTAATATTATGTGGTGGCAAGCGAATCTTGCAATAGTCGTGAAATCGTCGACCACTCTGTGCAGAAGGTGTGTCGGCTTTTACTGTGCAGATAAAACGCTGAACTGGTAAAACGCTGAGAATATGTATGGAGAATATATACAATCGTACATAGAATCAACCATTTGATCTGCGCACAATAATCAAATGGCACGAGATCGCACCGCATCGGCCTCGGTGAGCCACACTACATCTCCGTTTTGCCTGCCCTCAGTAGCTAACTGGTTGCTTGGCAGCCAAGCAAGCGCCGGCAGCGCACAATCTCTAATGCGGGGTCGGCAACGGCTGCCGGCGACTCTGGCCTCGTGGCCCTGTTGGACTCGTTGGTCGCGCTTAAGGAGCCAAAGACGTACGTACCACCATACACTGCACACCAACTTGCTCACTACATACATTTGTGTGTGTGCGCAGTGGCAGAGATATCTGTGATATATTCATGGAGCTGCCGTCGCGGGCTGAATACCCAGACTACTACGACGCCATCAAGTCCCCCGTTTGCCTGAATGACATCAGGCAGCGTGTGCGGACCGGGCGCTGCTCTCACAATAATGACTTTAAGCGTGATATTGATCTGCTGGTGTCCAATGCGCAGCTCTACAACCGCCCCGGGTCGGTGGTGTACCGCGATGCCACCACAATTCAGGTACGTATTCAGTGTGAATGACTGTAAATGGCGTTAATAATGCCCTGCAGAAGTTTGTAGACAAGAATCTGCAGGCATTGGTGGCTGTGCCAGTCAAGGAGACTACTCCGGTATCTCCCTTGTTTTGGAATTAATGTTGCTGACAAGCTGTGATCAGGCTGCCCCCGCAGTACAGAAAGACGCTGTCAAAGAAAAGGTCAAAGCCGAAGAAGAAGAAGAACCTATTCCAGCAGATAATGAATTTGGCAAGATTCTTGCCGGCATACGAAAAATGACTGCGGCGGGGTATGTGGATTCTTGTCTTTACACTATATCCAATATTAAATCTGACTTGTACAGCGGCCGCCGCATCTGCGAGCTATTTGAGGAACTGCCGAGCCGTATCGACTACCCAGACTACTATGACATTATCAAGACTCCGATAGCCTTGAGTGACATTCGCAAAAAGATTCTCGCCGACAAGTACACCCTGTTTGATGACATGGAAAAGGATATTCTGCAAATGGTAGACAATGCCAAGAAGTTCAACGAACCAAACTCTCAAGTGCACAAGGACGCCTTGGAAATCATGGTGGGAAATGCTATCCACTGTATATTTTTGCATGTTTATATTGAATTGTAGAATCAATTCTACAAACTGGCCGGGATGAAACCGGAAGAGAGCAAGTTTAATCAGCCGCTGGACGAGTTTTTCATTCGCAAACAGCGATTCGAGGTGGGCGATTTTGTGTTGATCAACAACGACGAGGAGAGCCCGGCTACGGACGGCCAGGATGAAGATTCGCCCAAACCAAATGTCGGCATCATTCATCGTATCTGGAAGAATTTGCGGTCAGTCCAAGTTCTTTTATGTAGACAATGGCCATAACATCCGTTGTGCAGTGGCCAGAGCACATTTTCCGCCAATTTGTTCCTGCGCCCCGAGCAGATTGTGCACCCCGTGTCGCGC
Organism: Aphelidium insulamus; assembly: GCA_036784855.1. Classification (NCBI taxonomy): domain Eukaryota; kingdom Fungi; phylum Aphelidiomycota; class Aphelidea; family Aphelidiaceae; genus Aphelidium; species Aphelidium insulamus. The sequence continues at coordinate 75,370 of JAZDSV010000049.1, forward strand.
AAGTTCTACAAGAACGAAGTATTCAAGTCCGAGGTGTATGTGGAGCACACTTCGTCCGCAGTTGCTGGCCGCTGCCACGTAATGCCAGTCAAGGATTTCGCCCGTGGTCGCCCGTACGGAATGCCCAAAGACATGCAGATATTTGTGTGCGAGTCGCGATACGCCGCCAAGCGCACCGCGCCCGTCAAGATGTGGAAGATGTGTCTGCCGGAGGCGGTGCGCGATGACGAGCCGCCTCCCCTGGTCCCATTCGACCGGCCGCTAGTCGTAGAGAAGACGGAACCGTCGCCCTTCTTGCCGAAACACGTGCAACAGGCGGCTCAGCAATCCAAGCCTGCTGCATCCGCGGATGGAAAGCGTCAGCGCAAGCGACAGGGCTCGGAGCAGCCGGCCAAGGACGACGATGCGTCAAGTGCCGATGGGACCGATGCCGACCCGGCTGCTGATAACAGTTCCGACGGCCAAGACGAAGATGATGACGATGACGACGATAACTATTCACGGCGCAAGCGTCCGCGCAAGGTGCGTTCATACCTTTTATTTTTCATTTCATGCATACAATTTACTGAATTTAAGGCTTCCGTGCCCCCGCCGCGACGAGCTGGGAGTAGGCCACCCGCGGGAGTGCCGGCGCAGTCAGCCGCCACTGCTGCTACTGCTACGGCTCAGCCACTGTTCAATATTGCCGGTCTGAATGCTGTTGGCACTTCCATGGCGGCCAAATTGCCTTCCTCGTTTGCCACGCTGCCAGAAGAAACAGGTAGGACCTTCACGCTGCATAAATTTCGGTCCTTAACAACAAACCGTTTGTAGTTGCGCAGTTTAGAACGCGGGACGGGCAGGTGGTGTGGAGTTCGGCGCCGCCGATGCTCGTGGTGCGCAAACCGGCAGCACCGGTCCATTCACTCGAATATCTACAGTTCAAGTATCTCAAGCAGCAACAGCAAATGGCCAATTCATCAGTGTCTGAGACATCAGTGCCTTTGACAACAGCAACAACAACAGTAATGCACGACGTTACAAATGTGAATGGAATCAATGCGCCTAATCTCGCCGCGTTGGCATCCTCGTTGCGGCAATGTGCCGCCGACTTGCGACGTGATGCCGCGGCACTGCAAGCTGTCTGATCGGTCCGCTGATCAATAAATTTTCTTCAATTGCATTCATCGTTCCGCTTATAGTTGCCACACTTGAAGTGCATTGTCACAGGCACAGAGTAGTCTATCGCAAGAGACACTATGCATGCAACTTCAACATACATAACAAAATTTCAGCGAGTGGATGTGTTTATTGTAAAAGTCGGTGGTAATGGCAAATCGCCTATTTGCCAACCTTGACACCGTGTTTGAGTGCCTCAACCATGGTGGTGCCCAGTTTGGCAGGGCTTGGTGTTACCCACACACCGGCCGCCTCCAGTGCCTGGACCTTGGCGTCGGCAGTGCCCTTGCCACCGGCAATAATGGCACCGGCATGTCCTGCATACACGAATGTATAAGACACCGATATAAGGCAACATCCACATACCCATTCGGCGGCCGGGCGGCGCAGTCCGGCCAGCGATGAAGCTGACCACGGGCTTCTTGGGGTTGGCAGGGTTGGCGTAGTAGGCACGCAACCAGTCGGCCGCCTCTTCCTCCGCAGACCCACCAATCTCTCCAATGAGGATCACGCCCTCAGTCTCGGGGTCGTCCATGAACACGCGCAGACAGTCAATAAAGTTGGTGCCATTGAACGGGTCACCGCCAATGCCGACACACAGCGACTGGCCGAGCTTGACCGCAGTAGTTTGTGCCACCGCCTCGTATGTGAGCGTTCCCGATCGTGACACAATGCCTATGGATATTGTCATTCATGTGGTTTATCACAACTAAGCATTCTACACGCACCAATTTTCCCCGGCTGGTGAATGTGTCCAGGCATGATGCCGATCTTGCATGCGTCCGGCTTGATTATGCCGGGACAGTTGGGGCCGATTAGACGCGTCTTGTTCTGTCGCTGCAACACCTTCATCACCCGCACCATGTCCTGCTGGGGAATGCCCTCGGTAATGGCAACGCAAAGAGGGATTTCCGCCTCAATGGCTTCCAGAATAGCCTTGGCTGCAAATGGCGGCGGCACGTATATCACGGTGGCCTCGGCGCCGGTCTCTGCAACGGCCTTAAAGATTATAAATAATTTAAATGCTATACAGTACTTGCCTCCTTGACAGAGTTGAATACAGGCAGACCCAGGTGTGTCTGGCCACCCTTGCCGGGGCTGACACCGCCCACCATCCGCGTGCCATACTCGATCGCCTGAGTGGAGTGAAAAGTTCCCTGGCATTATGTCAGCTCGGACAGCTCTCAGGCACCCAACGACACTTAATCACACCTGCTTGCCGGTAAAACCTTGGCAAATCACTTTGGTGTCGGCCGTCAGCTTCATGTTGAAGCATGTGGACGCGTATGGGCTCTCTGCGGCGTCTGGTGTGGCAGCAGGCGATGCTGCCCGTGGAGCACATGTCACGCAGAGCGAGCGGCGAATGGTGAATCGGCCAGCGGCGGTCCAGGCAGCTATGTGTAGCAGAAGGGTAAGTTTAAGCGAACATGCATGTGTGCACCTAATAGCTGTACACCGACGACACGTACAGACACCACCGCGGCAGAGCGTTGCGCCGCCCACCTTGGCAATCAGCAACTGCATTATTGTCGGTTGCGCGAGTGTCCGCCACTGTTGGGTCAATAGACGTGCAATAATTACATCTTCCAATAGACTTATTAAATACAATATTATTAACATCTTCTCATATACGCGCATAATTCATGCGAAATATATATATGCTTGACATAGTATGTGGCGTGTGAATGAAAGCTACCTTATAGCAAATATAGTTTGTCCACTCGGGCAAGCAATTCCTGATCATTTGACATTGACACGTTGCTCCTAAAGTGCTGGAGATAAGGCAATCAAACCCTCTTTGTCTTGAAATACAATTTTTATCTAGGTTCTATAAACGCGTCTATTCCGTTGGCATAATCATCAGTCGTGAATTATGTGGCCTAGGCGCGCATGTGTGTTTACTTCTTGCAGTGCTGAAGGTGTGTCAGCAGTTGTTGGCTTGGGCAGAAAATGTAGTTGCTCCTGTTACTCCATGTAGAGTGTCACTAGTATACTAGAATCTATCTGTTTTGTACAAAGTTCCATACATAATAGTTAATAGTTTTTGGACACTGCTACATGTTGTAATTCACACCCAGCAGTCACAGGTTGACAGAAGCCATGTACGGCCGTGCCTAGGTCTGATTATTTTCACTCAAATCTAGTTGTATTGCTCAATATGTACTTACATATTTATATTGATGAATGATGGACATCGTGGTGGCCTGATGAAACACTTGCGTAGCGTTGATAATAATACGGAATACTTGACAGCGTCTATAAACAACCACCGCCGCTATGGATCGGTACGTGCGGCTAGAAAAGCTCGGCGAAGGCACCTACGCCACCGTGTACAAGGGCAAGAACCGGGTGACGGGCGAGGTGATTGCCCTGAAGGAGATCCGGCTGACGGAGGAGGAGGGAGCGCCGTCGACGGCCATCCGCGAGATCTCGCTCATGAAGGAGCTGCGGCACCCCAACATCGTCAAGCTGGCCGACGTCATACACACCGAGGACCTGCTGATGCTAGTGTTTGAGTACATGGACCAGGATTTGAAAAAGTACATGGACTCGTTCGGCAAGCGTGGCACCATGGACGCCGCCACCACCAAGAGCTTCATGTTCCAGATGCTCAAGGGGCTGGCATTTTGCCATGAGAACCGTGTGCTTCACCGGGATCTCAAGCCACAGGTGTGTGTGTCGAATACTCACCCGGTTAATATGTGATATGGACTGTACTTCCATGTTCCCTGCAGAACCTGCTGATAAATCGACGCGGCGAGCTCAAATTGGCGGATTTTGGCCTGGCACGGGCGTTTGGCATTCCCGTAAACACGTTTAGCAATGAAGTGGTCACACTGTGGTTTGTAGTGACTGAACGTCATAGATATGACATTGACTGGATGTATAGGTACAGAGCGCCGGATGTGCTGCTCGGGTCACGCAGCTACACCACCTCGATTGATATTTGGTCGGCGGGGTGTATACTGTCGGAGATGCACACCAGTCGACCGCTGTTTCCCGGCAAAGATAATGCGGACCAGCTGCTGAGAATATTTCGCATTTGCGGTACACCCACCGAGTCTACGTGGTGCGTGATGACAGTTCCTCATTAATACTTTTTTCAAATTACTAATCGGTAATGCAGGCCCCGGGTCACCGAGTACAGCGAGTGGGTGACAGTGTCGCAGACATATCCCGCTCTGCCATTCAGCACTGTTCTGCCGTCAATGTCGCCGGTGGCCATTGATCTGCTCGAACACATGCTGGTGTATCAACCGCACATGCGTATCAGCGCACAAGACGCCATGCAGCACCCATACTTTGACGGGGTGTCCGCCACGCTTCCGCGGCCCTCTTCATCGGTCACGCGTCAGTAAATCATATCTTTTTCAAATTCATCCAATTTATACTTTGGACTTGTAACACTCTATGTATTAAATGCGGTCAGATAAATGTGCGCCCAGAGTTGCAAAGAGTATATTTGAACGGTTGTACAAACTACGTAGCAGCCGAGAGTTGAATGTGTTTCAATTGTTGGAATTGATTCATACATAACTGACATGCCAATCCAAGGGAAGAACAACAAGAAGGAGCTGGAGCCGTCTGGGAACAAAACTGCATCAGCCAATCAAAAAGTGTTTCAGTTCTCGACCGTCCGCGCGGTCCTTCCAGAACCTTCGATGACGCGGAATGATAAAGGCGCGCCAAAAAATCACGCGTCTTCCTTCCTTTCACCACTTTCACACTTCCTCCTATTCACACACACTCACACTCTCATACACTCTCATACACTACACACACTGCTCATAGTACAAACCATCAACAACAATGGCACAAGGAGTGGACGGAAATCAGTTTACGCAAAAGGCCGCGGCGGCCGTGGAGCAGGCACAGCAGCTGGCCAAAGAGTTCAGTCACGTCCAGGTGACACCACTGCACCTGGCAGCTGCGCTGTTTGCCGACCCCGTGGGCATCGCGCGCCAAATATTTGACGAACGTGAGACGCCTCAGCATGCCAGCAAGAAGCAGGCAACCGGACAGCCGCAGCAATCATCATCATCGTCATCGACATACAGCCAGGCAATCGAATTGAAGCTGAAGCAGCGGCTGCACAAGCTGGCCAAACAGGAGCCGGCGCCCGAAGAGGTCACCCCGTCTCAGTCGCTGATCAATGTTCTCCGTGCAGCCGCCGACAAGAAGAAGCAGCAGGGTGCGTATAGGTAATTTATATACTTGGATGTATCTAAACATCTTTCACAGGAGACTCGCATGTGGCCGTGGACCACTTGTTGGCGGCGGTGAGCGAGGACCGACAGGTGCAGGACACGCTCAACGAGGCTGGCGTGACCAAGGATTCGATTCAGGCGCGCATCAAGAAGCTACGTGGCTCTCAGGCGGTGACCAGCGAGCACAGTGACGACACATACGACGCCCTGGGCCATTACGGTATCGACATGGTCAACCTTGCGGCCAGCGGCAAATTGGACCCGGTCATTGGGCGCGACGAAGAGATCCGCCGAGTGGTGCGCGTGCTGGCTCGCCGCACCAAGAACAACCCTGTCCTCATTGGTGAGCCCGGTGTGGGCAAGACCGCCATTGTGGAGGGGTTGGCGCAGCGGATTCTGCGCGGTGACGTCCCCGAATCCCTGAAATGCCGCCTGTTCTCGCTAGACATGGGCGCGCTGATTGCCGGCGCTTCGTACCGCGGCCAGTTCGAGGAGCGTCTGAAGGCCGTGCTGAAAGAGGTCGAAGACTCCAAGGAGGGCGTGATTCTGTTCATTGACGAGATACATTTGGTGCTCGGGGCCGGGGCCACCTCTGGCTCCATGGACGCCGCCAACCTACTCAAACCAATGTTGGCCCGCGGTGCGTTGCGATGCATTGGCGCCACCACGCTGGACGAGTACCGCAAGCACGTGGAGAAGGATCCGGCATTTGAGCGCCGCTTCCAGCAAGTCATGGTCAAGGAGCCGACTGTCGCGGACACCATCAGTATCCTGCGCGGGCTGAAGGAGCGCTACGAAACACATCACGGCGTGCGCATTGCGGACGCGGCGTTGGTGGTGGCGGCCCAGCTGTCCAGCCGCTACATTACCGGCCGCTTCCTGCCCGACAAGGCCATCGACCTGGTGGATGAGGCGTGTGCATCCGCGCGCGTCCAGCTGGACAGTCAACCCGAGGCAATTGACGCACTGGAGCGCCGCCGCCTCCAGCTGGAAATCGAGGCCACCGCCCTGGCCAAGGAGAAGGACGCGGCGTCGGTGCAGCAGAGACAGCGCGTCGAGGCCGAAATCGCGCAGCTGAACGAGGAGATCAAGCCGCTCAAGATGCGATACGAGCGCGAGCGCGGCCGCATCGAAGAGGTACAGCAGCTACAACTCAAACTCGAGGATTTGCGCAATAAGATTGCGGATGGTGAGCGGCGCCGCGACCTGGCCCTGGTGGCGGACCTGCGCTACTACGCGGTGCCCGAGGTGGAGAACCGGCTCCGCGAGATCCAACAACAGTCCAAACAGGCCGCCGACCAGATACCCGACGAGGACAAGATGCTGTCCGAGACTGTGGGCGTGGAACAGATCACCGAGGTGGTGGCCAGGTGGACCGGCATCCCGGTGACCAAGCTGCACCAGTCGCAGGTGGAGAAGCTGCTGAAGCTGGGCGACAATCTGCACAAACGGGTCATTGGACAGGACGCGGCGGTGGATGCGGTGGCCGAGGCCGTGCTGCGCTCACGGGCCGGTCTGTCGCGCGAGAACCAGCCGTACGGTAGCTTTCTGTTCCTCGGACCCACTGGTGTCGGCAAGACCGAGCTGGCCAAGGCGCTGGCATTCGAACTGTTTGACGACGACAAGCACGTAATCCGCATCGACATGTCCGAGTGTAAGTTGCGGCGTTCAATAGCTAGTGCAGTATATTAATATGCAAATATGCAGATATGGAGCAGCACTCGGTATCGAGACTTATTGGCGCGCCTCCGGGCTATGTTGGCTACGACGAGGGCGGCCAACTGACCGAGGCGATCCGGCGCCGTCCATACAACGTTGTGCTGCTGGACGAGATTGAGAAGGCGCACTCCAAGGTGTTGAATGTGCTGCTGCAGGTGCTGGACGACGGGCGTCTGACGGACGGCCAGGGGCGCACGGTCGACTTTACAAACACCGTGATCATCATGACGTCGAATGTGGGCTCGGAGGTGTTGCAGGCGGCCGCAACATCGTCGCAGCAGTCTCTTGGCGGCGCGCGTGTCGAGGAGGCAGCCCGTGTACAGGTCATGGCACAAGTGCGCCAGCATTTCCGCCCAGAGTTCCTGAACCGGCTGGACGACGTGCTGATATTCCACCCGCTCAGTCTGCAGAATTTGCAACAGATTGTGCGCGTGCAGCTGGCCGCCGTGCAGAAGCGCCTGGCGGAACAACGCGATGTCGAACTGGTGGTAGACGATGCGGCCGTCAAGTACATTGGCGACGTGGCGTACGATCCGCTGTACGGCGCCCGGCCACTCCGCCGCTACCTGGAACACAAGCTGATCACGCACTTGTCGCGTATGTTGCTCTCTGGGCAGTTGCGTGAACACTCGGTGGTGCGCATCACTACCACTGCGGACGGCGGAAGCCCCGGTGCCGTCGGTCAGTTGGTGTTTGCCGTGGAGGCCAAGACTGCATCCTCCGACGAGATGCCCGTGGACTGATCAAAGAACTGTGATGGCAATAAATGTATTCAATGCAACTTTGTACTACAAGGAAATCTTTGCGTATAGCTGCCGACAACACGGACACTTTGGCTGGGCGCAGTAGGCAAAGCGCTCAAAGTTGTCCAGGCAGCGCGCGTGAAACACATGTGAACACGACAGGAGCGAGCATGGGTGTTGTGCCTGAACTGCAGATCGAACACCACGAATGTTGAGTGGCATTATGCATATCGGGCAGTCCACGTCATTGCGTCGCCGTGCCTACAGGTGGACTCGGTATCAGCGAAAGATGATTTAACTGCAAGCCACTCACCGTGCCGCGAATAGCGTCCCAATCCACACATGGCTCCACCTCGTCAAAGTTCTGTTCATCGGCGCGATCAGCCATAAGCATGTCTAGCATTGCCAGAGAGCTCTGCCGTCTGCGCATCTCTGCATCTATGCTGTGAAACAGCTGGTTCATGGTTAGCGTGTCCGCCTCCACAAGTCGCGTGACAGCCTCGACCACCTTTCGCCGTGCCTATCAGTTGTCACTCTGTCGGAACAGTCCGGCATCTCACAAGAACTTACGCGCGAGGGCAGAGGGAAATTGACTCGACTTTGCATTGCGCGCCACCAAGATTGTATTCTGCTCGCGCTGTTAATGTGTTGATGTATTCCAACTGTAGTCTAATGTACCGTGTGGCCGAACGATTGCGCCGCACGTGGAAGCCGGCCGTGGTCGCCACACCGTCAGCGTACTCGGCACGGCAGAGCGGACACCGCTGTCGACCTGGAGTAAACCGCGTGTACGACTCGATGCACGCGCGATGAAAGCCGTGAGAGCACCGCAGCACGATCTGTTCACGCTTGTGGTCGAAAGCGTCCTGGCAAATGGGGCAGCTGTCGGAATCGGGTCGTGAAGAAAACATTTCCACCGCCCTGGTCCACACCGCGGAACAGTCGGCAGAAATTTCAGTGATGACAGAGAGGTTAGTCACGGAGGCGCGGATATCGCTTGGTTGCGGTGAACTGTAAGATTGTCTCCGCACACTTTGACTGGCTGGTCGCACTTTGAATCGGGCACAGTTGGCCGCATGCAGCCGGGCACTCAGCGCCACAGTTGCGCGGCGAGACACTGCCGCCTCGTTTGACATTCGAAGTGTTGAATAGCCGAGATAAAATAGGTCTACGTCGTTGTCAAGTGCTCACAGCCGCTTGGTAACAAGGGCGACAGTGGTCTCGGAACATGGAATACTTGTCGATTGTCAGCGCCATGAACAGACAGCTAATAAATTGTGGAGATTAATGTGTTGCGTTTAAATTCTCTTCACTACATAACTTTGCAATCAACGCTCAGACACACACTCTCCACTTGCACCATGGCCGGCGGCGACAACAGGTAAGCGCCGTGCGCTGGCCCTCTTACTTTGCTTACACTTATCCACTCTCTCACGGCAGTGATCGACCACGCATTGCCACTTTGAAGGACACTCGTGGCTCCGAGCCCGACGGCGAAGATGGCTCGGACGACGAGTCGCAACCGCAGACGTTTTTCACTGGCGGCGCAAAAAGGTTTGGTCATCGCTACACATTGCTGTGCCTCAAACATCTCTGTGCAGTGGTATGGCTGTTCAAAATCCAGACGCTTCTCCGGCCGGTGACGGCAATGGCGGCCCCGCTGATTTAGTGCGTTCAATTATAGGCCAGGCTAAAGCGAGGTATTGTGCTTCATAATGCATTAACAAACTTGTTCTTCGCACATCCATTCATCGAATAGCAGACGGGATCCGAGTACTGGCGACCGGTCTGGCCCGGCACACTTTGTCGGCGCCGGATATAAGCTTGGCTCCGATGAGGTGCCGTCCGAAGTAATTATGCCGCCGAGCGGCGACTCATCTGGCTCGCCGCCCACTTCGACACCGCACACTCTAAACTTTTGGCGAAATGGCTTCACTGTCGACGATGGGCCGCTGCTCTCGTACGACGATCCCGCCAATGCCGACATACTCAAATCAATTCATGAGGGGTGCGTGCACGCATGTGCATTGCGGTAGAGTTTATTAATGGACATTATAGCAAAGTACCAAGGTCGCTCTTTGATATTAAGCCCGGAGAGTTGGCGGATGTTCATTTGGCTCATCACATGAATGAAGACTTCAAGGCTCCGCCTGCTACCCTGAAACCGTTTGCTGGCACTGGTCAGCGCCTCGGAAGGCATGTATCTGCGTAAAGCTGGCATGTGGTTAATAATTGCAGCCACGTTCCATCAGCTGCAGTGCACAAGGAAAATCCAACTGGTGAACCTGGCAGCTCAGCCATGCACTCGGCACACTCAATGCCTTCTGTAGATGAATCCAAACCCATCACAACTATTCAACTGCGACTGGCTAATGGCACCAAGGTTGTGGTCCGATTCAATCAACATCAGCTGGTGGGCGACATCTACAACTATGTCAACACTGCACATCCCACTGGTCAGCCATACATTCTGCAGACCAATTTCCCCACAAAACCTCTGCAAGACAAGTCTCAGACACTGAAAGATGCATCACTTATCACCTCTGTAGTTGTTGTTCAACGGCTGCTGTGATGTCACCCATTGCAATATATGCACCTTACAAGTTAACAGATAATAAAAATTAATGAAAAATATGTATTTCAGACATTGACTCTGTACTTTGCATTACATTATAATCACATCACCATATTGGTCCATCTATTCATTATGTTGGTTTCCATGCTCTACACTTGTACTCACTTATTGTCCATTTAGAGTAACATTGATCCAGAGAGAGATGTGAACAGAAAAGTGGTCTCCATTACTGCATAAAGCTTAACACCCAGTGTCATGAACAGTCATGAACAATATTATTACTACTATTACTATTAATACTGTCTAAAATCAAAGCATTGTGTAGGATCAGGGGTTGTGATCCGGGTGATAGCACCAGAACAGTGGATAGGAAATAGACAGGTAATTGTATTATGGTTTAGAGAGCTTTAGAGAGCTTTAGAGAGCTAGGTGCTCCAGGGACTAAAAAAAAAATTTTGGTAACAAACAATTGTTAATAAATGAGCTTTAACAATGCATTATTCTCTATATTGCAATGCCTCCGCTGCCACTTGCAGCGCTCCTGCCTCTATTGGCTCTGGCTGGTATCAAAGGGCACTCAGTCCATATCTGCCCTCACGCACCGTAGGTATTGCCGTACATGGCACTGGCTGGTCGACATTGCATGTGCACCGCTGGCTGTGGGCCTGTGGCTTGGTGGTTTCGTGGAAGGTGCGGTACGTGCATCTATATTCCATCTCCCTGTTTATGCCACCTGTTAGTTTAGTCGGCGCTGGCTGTTGGTCTGTGGCCGGTCGTTACGTGGAAGGTGCGGTACGTGCATCTATATTCTATAACCCTATTCATGCCACCTGGGTATATAAGTCTGTAAAAGGCAGCTGCCTTCATATGGAAAAATCCCCCTAACCCTGGTTTTTACCGCTTGATTCCAAAATCGAGCGGTCAATTATACAAACTATTCAGGCTTCCACATTAACACCTTTATCACTTAATAAATATTGTAGAGCTTCAAATTTACCTCTAGGTCCCATTTGACACCAACTTGAGTGCTCTTCTCCTCATGTAGTTATTGTGCGTCAAAGTTTACAGCGTCAGCTACTTGAAATCAAGCGTCAGACTCGGGCTGCATACTGATCACGGCTCCACTATGCTGTGTCTCAAACGCGGTTGGCATGGCGCTTAGATTCGTGGAGTTTTTATATGAGCGTGTGACGCGACGCACTTGTGCGCATGATCTGTGTGTCCAGTCCGCCCTTGCTTTATTCCACTGATTCATGCCGTTCCTAGTGCTGCACATCCGTTCTCTGGCTGGCTCCATGTATGTATGTCTTGTCTGTGCACATTCATGCTCATATTCTATGCAGTGGCGTGGTTGCTGCATTACTGGTTGCATGGCAATAATGCAACTGCTGGTATGGACTGCAAGTGCTCTCTCTTCTCACTGCACTGCGCAGCTGGTGGGCACAGCACTTGATGCCATGCAAGGTGCTTGTGGCCACACTGTGAGGTCTGTATCTTGTGCTCTCCTGCATTTGTGCTCATTCTTTACAGCTGCCGTGCCATTTGCCACCTATGCAATCCATGCATGCCTCTACTACTCCGGGTTCAGCAGTCACATGGTATGCCTGTTTAGATGCATTCTATATGCTACTCTACTGATGCTCTTGCTGTCGTGCTAGCAGCCCTGTAGCATGGATCCTCTGGTATGTAAATGCAGCTGCTGTATCCACCTTGCTCACTCTTGCATGCAGTGTTGCATGTGCTGCTCTGATATGTGTGCTGCTGGCCACATGTGGTGCGTTGCTTGTATCCCTGTGCTTACCTGCCACAGATGCGCCTTTTTTGGTGACATCAGCTGTAGTACCAGGTGGCCTCTACATAGCTTCTGAAGGTGTGTGCAGTGTGTGCATGATTACTTTTTGATGTGCTCATGTGAGACAGATTCCACAGGCACGCTGAAAATGCTGATGTGCACAAACTCGCTTTATATGGCTCAAATGGTATGATATGGATATGTGGTAATGTTGTATCATTAGGTAATCATGTTATCACGTGTGATGTATTCTCTTGTTACATACATCCTGCAGCTGTATTCCTTGTACATCCATGCCAGCGTACGTGCTGGATTGCATAACCAATGATTGCTTAGCTGTACTGTACTTGCTTTATTCATGTCACGTGTTGTATGCCTGCCTGTTTTGTATTATATCTGAAGGCAACACCAATGGATACGTGTGTATTCTCTCATCATATCTTATGCAACACTAATGGATACATTTGTATCATCTGCAATACATATGCTCGTTAAAGTAAGGCATGTTAAATGCTACAATAAATATGTTGCCTCTACATTTCGTAAAACCCACTGCATATTATTAATTCCTTGATTATTGGACGTTGGCGTGCTCCGCCCCTGGGGTTTGGACTGGGGCCCCAGCACCAGAGTTCATCATCAGGTGGCACTACATTGCCTCGCTGATTATGCGCGACATTGGCGAGCGGAGTAAAGAATATTTTGGTATGTTGATTGTATTCAACTAGGCAGAGTATAGTAATTATATTCAGTCCCATTCCACTACATTCGCCTGTTTTGCGACGAGTACGTAAAGTACCTGATCGACTGCAAGCTGGACGAGAAGCGGCGGCAGCTGGAGGGCGCACACCAGCAGCAACTGCACGACGCCTGGGCACACGCACAGCAGCAGTCGGGCGTGGCATCCAGCGCATTCTCTCAGGACATATTCAGCCACCCGTTCGACGTGTCGGCCCACGAGCTCCATCAGCAACAACAGCCCCAGCACCACCACAGCCAGCCACCGCACAATGGTGACATGTCCGCGTCCGTGTTCCAATTCCAGCAGCACCAGCAGTCACCGCCACTCCACGCTGCGGGGGGAGACTTCTCGGTGCATGGGCACGACTCATTCATCACCGACTACACCGCCGCTGGGAGTAGCACGCACCACCACCCCGGCTCCCAGTCCACCGACCACCTGGCCACCTTCACCGTGACCGACAGCAACAGTGGCCATAACTCGCAGAAGCAGCATCAGCAGATGACAGCGTATGGCAGTTTGACAAACAATGTGCTGATGGACGACACTGACGGGCTCTTGTTTGGCGGACAGACGGTGCGCACGTCGCGACAAGTTTACCGGCAGCAGGCAATCCCCAGCAGCAGCAGCGCGATGGGGCGCGGGGTGCGACGGTGTAGGTGGCGGCGAGTTTTGAACATTTGTAGATCAAGTTGTGTGTCAGTCTGAATTTATGCCACTTTGGGCCAGTTAATAATAGAAAAAGAGACCGTGAAAGTGTTTGTCTATCGACAGCATTTATACACGCTCATACTAGTGACTACGCAGTGTAGTCATTGTTGTTGAGCAGAGAATTTTGTAAGGCGCTCCATGCATTACTATATTGATAGTACTACTATTTAATATTAATAAAGCGTGAATTATACTAGAACGTGCAAGCATCAAGCAGCAAAGTATAACAAATTTAAACTGCCATTTGGCAACATGATGCAGTTGCAGGTTTTTGCATTTATACGACTTTTGTTTAGTACTAGCTGCTCGTTACGTCTGTCGCTATTGAACTTGTTGGCTACTGCTCGTTTGTTGTTGGCTTGTTTTCCTTTCCCATCCGCTCGCTTGTCTTTCATCCGTCGATCGTCTTTGTTCATTAGTCGCTTACGTGCTTCCCTTTCTCGTCCACTTCTACATATCAATGACTTCGCCGGAACTGCCTTTAGTCTTTTCATAATAGTCCCCGGTAAAGTATAGACTCGCTTCGTTTGGTACGCGTAAATCGTAAAGAGCTTGGTTGGTCGCCTGCACGTCGATCGACTCGAGGTAGTGTGCATGCGGCTTCGCGTCGCGCAGAACTCTCAGGCGCTCCAACAATCCTGCGTACCGCTTGTTGTTCCCCAAAAAGGGATACGAGCTGGCATTGAGACCATTGACCAGCAGCGCAATTTTGGTTGGCATCGTCGCGTAGCCGAGTACCTGTTCTACATGAGCGCATGGTTGATAGTGTTGATAACACTACCTCCACTTCTCGTTTTGAAATCATAATATGGAAGTGCAGTGACGGCCTTCAAATTATCTTCGGTTATAGCGTCATCTCCCAGCTGCTGGTAGATGCTGAGATATGGTCGGTCGACAGTTTCCATGAATTTGCACCTAGTTGCCGATGTTTCAGCGCGGCCCATCAAATACTTGTCATCGTTGCTGGCATAGTTTCGCGTCTGCACAAGAATCGCCGACATTTTTTCAGACTTGCCAGCCAGGCGAACGGGAATAATAAAGTCGACGCCGACCTGATTTTGCTGGCACATGATCACAATTCCGCGATGGAAGTACCGCTCCACGTTATCAACGGTCACCAGCGAATCAACGCGAATAAACTGCAAGCACAGTACGTGGCCGTTGAGGAATTCTTTCTTCTTTGCTTCGCTGTTGTCGCCTATTAGATTGACTCGGGCATCACCTGTCGGCTGGAGCCCAATGAACGACTCAAGAAAATCGCAAACTCTACAGGGCAAGTTGTCAACCATTTTTTTGGAAGAAGGACAATGGCCCTACTTCATCGGAAGCGCATATTTCAGCGGCTCCGGATACATTTTCTATCATCAAAGGTGCCCCACTTTTTTCCCTCGCAGCACACATCCCACGCCACGAGAATGAGCACTTTGGCCAGCAGCTCGCCTCGCTCGCCCTTCTGCACCAATCCTACACATCAATGAATATTACGATTTCGTTTGTAAGTCAACGCACCATTAACCACGCATTCGGTTAGACCAATTATCATCTTTGAAACCTTACGCGGAGAGATTTCACTTGCTTTAGCGCCTTTAACATTGGCACACGGCATATTCCAGATATCGGCAGCAGCCTTTGCCACTATGGGCTCGGGAAAATAACCACATTTAACATTCTCTCGATTCGGCGAAATCGAGAAGCAAATGCTCATGTGGTTGGCCACTAGTTCAGCGGCGACTTTGGTAGACGGCTGCACATACAGGTCCAATCGGCAGTCGAGGACAGCGAGTTGGGTAACAAGTGTTTGCGGCTCCTTGGGGTCGGCTCCGCCGCAGAGCTTCGAAGCCGCAATCGAAACAGATAGTTTTATAGGGCAGAGCGGTGTGCCTGTAAAGAGAATGTCTCCCGCACTAGCAAAATAAGCTCCCCAGTGCGGTCGCCCGTAGCTGTACAATCCTCTGGCTAGATTGATCCACTTGCGGCGCCCCATGACGTAGCATCTGTAGAAAAAACGGCTTCCACAGGGCGCTTCCACTGCGCGGGGCAAAGACGTTAACGTACGGCAGAAGATAGTACGGCGTGAACAGCATATTCCCCACGTTGTCATCTCGTAAACTCGGATCCAAATGCAGAGATGGTGAGAAATTTGCCACGCGCGAGTGAGTATCCATGACGATACTTAGCACGGAAAACTTGTTGTCCTCACTGTACATTGGAATCAGGCGGAGGGCTCGACGAAACAACCGGAAGCCGGACACATTGTCGTATACTTGGTCTGATACTGCGCGTGCCTCATCAATCGTTATAAGAACAAGCGGCTGAAAACTACGGTCCGCCCACTCGATTTTCTTGAAAACATCAATCAGTCTTTTAAATGAGTTTTCCACGTTGTAAACGTTACGTGCAACCTGCGGAGTAATTGTGAGGTTTGCTTCATAATATCTATCAAATCAATAGACATACCTCGCCGCTAATGTCGCCCAGATTTCTGGAATTAGCCACTTTGGTGATCACTTCGAATCGCTTAGTGGCCCACTCAGTCAGTGCCTTATCAACATCGATTTTTCTCCCCACGCTATGTGTCAGTCCACTAAGCACGTCGGCTAATGTGTCAAATACGACACAGATGAAAAATATCCATCGATTTTTAATCTCGGACGCAGCATGAGTTGTACTTTCCCCATTCTCCCAACCGGGACTGAGGTAATCTAGCGCTTCAATGGTGCCATCTGCTTTCGGAAATCCCGAAGATTTCTTGCTGCGGTAAACTAGAGTTAACGAAAAAAGTCGCTGCGATGCTTCCCGGACCAACCGAGACTTGCCCATCATCGATGACTGGACCAGCGGAAAGTAAGGCGCAAAGTAATGCTTCGGGTCCCAAGCGGTAGCGCAATCGTTGATGTACTTGCAAAACATCGACAAATGTCCGTTTTTGGCTGAAATTTTACCGAGAACGCATCCTTGACTATCTGACCGTAGTGCCTCCGTAGCGTCTGGATCGTTGGGAAACGGATTATACGCGCGATCTTTGAGGACTTTACGATACTTTTGCTTCAATATGCGCTTCACCGTGACCAATGGCTGCCCGTATATTGCCATATAGATGTCAAGACATTTGCTCAAGTCATGTCCAGTAAAAGGCGTATGATTTGATACCAATGACTCAAACACGCGATTGATGAAGTAAGCTGTCCAGTTACTCTTCAATATCTACGAAGCAAATGTTAGCAAAGGACATGGCGAGACATAATCAACATTACCATCATGCATATTTCAACGGTATACCCAGTCATCTTCCTCCATTCATAAAATTCGCGGTCAACCACGCAAGAATAGCTTGGTTCGCCTATTTCGTTAAGCAATGGCTTGACTTCCGCCCACTGAATTTCATCATCGTCTGGCGCCGCGTTATCAATTGTGGCGATACCGAGGCGGTACTGAACGGGACGCACAACCATTTGCCCAAACTTGTCGATTAGATCCACAGCTTCAAGCTGATCGCCCTTCAGCATGTTCCCGGTTTCCGCCGCCACTTCCGCGATGATTTCTCTGATACTCTCTAAAGATATTAATGACATTAAGCGCTACGGCACACGGAGCTACCGGCAGTGTGTAAGACGGGGGTGTCGACGTCCATGGCGGAAGGCTGTGCACCCGACGAGTCGCCCATTTGAAGAGTACTGGGGAGAGATCGAGCGCCGTTCAACCTTAACCAAATAGAATACTCGGACACGTCATCGCGGCTAGACGCGTTGTAGACTCAATTGTACCAAAAAAAATCAAGATGGCCGATTAATGTCATTCAATAGACATAATGTGCCTACGACGACGTCTTGCACCCGGAATTACTGCGCTGTCTAACGCAATGTTAAGCCAAAACCTAAAACTAGTGGCATGCATACGTGCATTCCTGATGGGCCACAAAACAGAAATTTTACCACCTTCGGGCCTCCGTCACAGCGTGGGTCTGATCACAGCGTGGATATGGGGAACATCTGTAAATTAATTTTATTTACAATTAAATTGGCAGACCAGAACGTCCCAGCTGGCGAGTTCGATCAACAATGGCCTGACCAATATGTACTTATAGATGTACTTATAAATGGGGCACATCCTTCGAATAAGACTCTGGATCAAGGTGACTGTCTTCGCTGCATGCCGAGACAAGCCTGCAGCCATTCCACGTACGCCTACAACAGCTGGCGCAGACTCATCGACAAACTGGGACGCCCTCCCGCCCTCGCACCCCACCCGACAGAAATTGGAAAAAATTGACGCAAATTTTCGGTTTAATATTCTCGGCACTGGTGTAACAACAGCCAAGCACATTTGCACAATGCGACAGGCCACCGTCGTGCTGCCGTCCAGCGTGGACCGAGATGTTGGCATCGCTCAAGTTTCTGCTCGCCTGCTGTGCCTCTGGCGTTGGCGTCACGGTGAGTGGTCACGCGTCGCTGGTGCCGCGCCTGCCGTGCATGCTGCTGCACTCTACCGGCACCTCCGCCTCGACCTTTTTCGACGCCAATGCCGGCATGCGGTCAGTCTATGCCATTGCATGAAATAGTGCTAGATTAATACCAGGGCGTTGCTGGTGGCGCCAGAGACGCCGCTGGTGAAGGCGCGGCTGACGGCGCGGCTCGACTGGGAAGAAGCCGAGTTCTCCGTGGAGCAGCTGGAGGCCAACCCCACCTTGCTGGACGGGAGCCAAGGCATTTTGGCCACTTGTGCGTTCGCCAGGGTTTACTTGCACGTGCGCGCGGCCGGAGACAAGGCACTCGACGCCCATCCCACGCTCTCGGCTTGGTTCCAGCGCCAGAAGGCAGTCAAACACTGCGCCAGTGCCGTCGACCTACTGCAGCAGCACTACTCGCCCGGTGCCACGCGCAGAGTCAATGCCAATGTCATTGTGGACCCGAAACCGCCTGGGGTGCGCCTGCCTGTCGCGGACAAGCGCAATGTGTTGATCACGTCCGCGCTGCCCTACGTCAACAACGTCCCGCACCTCGGCAACATCATTGGCTGCGTTCTGAGTGCCGACGTTTACGCCAGGTAAGCTCATAGTATTATTACAATGTGCTAGCTAGCTAGTTTGGTTGGAGTACTTTGCTCATCAGATTGCCCTAAATCCAAAGGTACTGCCGACTGCGCGGACATAATACGCTGTACATTTGCGGGACGGACGAGTATGGGACGGCGACCGAAACAAAGGCGATTGAAGAGGGCACCACGTGCCAGGCCCTGTGCGACAAGTACCACGCCATCCACGCGCAGGTCTACTCGTGGTTCGAGATTGATTTCGACTATTTCGGTCGGACCACCACGCCCAAGCACACTGCGTACGTGTTCATGATGTTTCTTCACTTCTTTTCCTGTTCAACGTCTCTTAAGCTCACTGATACAAAATTCTAATTAATTGACTTATTTAACTTTTGTTGGCAGGATTTCGCAGGGAATCTTCCACACGGTGAATGGGCAAAAGTTGCTGGCATCCGAGTCGGTGCAGCAACTGTTTTGCGAAACGTGCCAGCGCTTCCTCGCCGACCGCTTCGTCGAGGGAACCTGTCCAAAGTGCGGCTTTGGTGATGCGCGCGGCGACCAGTGCGACGGCTGCGGCCAGCTCCTGAATGCCACCGAACTTGTCCAGCCGCGGTGCAAACTGGACGGTCAAGCGCCCGTTATTCGCGCCTCGCAGCACATGTTCCTGGCCCTGCCCGAGATCCAGCCACGGTGCGAGGCGTGGGTGGCCGAGGCATCCGTCAAAGGCGGCTGGTCACAGAACGGCATTAACATCACCAATTCCTGGCTGAAGGAAGGTTTGCGGCCGCGCTGCATCACCCGCGACCTGTCATGGGGTACGCCAGTCCCTTTGGATGAGATGAAGGGCAAGGTGTTGTATGTGTGGTTTGACGCTCCCATTGGGTAACCAACTGTTATGGATTAGTGTATTAATTACTAACACTGCAGCTATTTGTCCATCACAGCCAACTATACGGACGAGTGGGAAAAGTGGTGGAAGAACCCGGAGCAGGTGCAGCTGTACCAATTTATGGGCAAGGATAATGTCCCGTTCCACACGGTAGTGTTCCCATGCACTCTGCTTGCCACCGGCCAGCCCTACACCATGCTGCACCACCTCAGCACGACAGGTAAATTCTAGTTGATTATTAGATGAGACTCAAATTATAATATTCTTAGATTACCTGAATAACGAGGGCGACAAGTTCAGCAAGAGCCGCGGCATTGGCGTGTTCGGCAACAATGTGATGGAGTCGGGCATTCCCGTGTCGATCTGGCGCTACTACCTGCTTAGCATCCGCCCCGAAACCGACGACTCCATGTTCACCTGGACCGACATGGGCCTGCGCACAAACACCGAGCTGCTGACGAACCTCGGCAACTTTATCAACCGTGTGCAGAAATTCCTAAAGGCCAAGTACAACTCGGTCGTGCCCGAGGCCAAACTGCTTGAGGCAGACAATGTGTTCATCAAGGAGATCAACGAACTGCTTCAAGCATACGTCGGCTTTATGGACGGGGTGAAGCTGCGGCAGGTGCTGCGCACAGTCATGGACATCAGCGCACGGTCCAATTTGTACCTGCAAGAAAGCAAGCTGGACAATACGTTGTTTGAGAGCGCCCATTCGCACTGCTACACCGTGATGCTGGTGGCGTGCAACGTGATTTACCTGCTGTTGGTGCTGATCTACCCCTCATGCCGTCCACCACCACGTCTATCTGCAAACAGCTGAATGTTCCCCAGCGCAACATCCCTATTCAATAACTTCATCTGTGATCATAAGCCGACTCAGGTTTAGAGGTGTAGGTAAGTAGGTAAGAAGCGCTGATTGGCTGAAATCAATTTGGTTTCAGTTCCCCTTTTTTTATTCCAATCAAATATGTATGTAACAATAAATAACAAATCTCATTGCCATTTCCAATAACAAATGCACACTGAACAATTCAGTTTAGAGAGCTAGGCTCTAGGGCCTAAAAATTTTTTTTGAAACAGACACACAATCAATTAATAAGTGGTAATTTGACGCAGTACCGTTCATCATGCAACAGTATGCTTGCACATTTGCTCCCTCTGTACCGCCATGGGACTGTCTGTGCGCATGTGCCTCTATGTGCTGCACTCACTCTTAGGTTAGTTGGTGCTGGTACTCGCTCTCTGTCTCTGTGTGGTATGCTATGTGCAATATGGCTGCATATGTAGCTCTCACTCTTAGGTAGTTGGCACTCCTTGGACTCTCTCCAGTAGGGGTTTAGAGAGCTAGGCTCTAGGGCCTAAAATTTTTTTTTGAAACAGACACACAATCAATGAATAAGTGGTAATTTGACGTAGTACAGTTCATCATGCAACGGTATGCTGGCACCTCTGCTCCCTCTGTACCACCATGGGACTGTCTGTGCGCATGTGCCTTATTTTTGAGAGCTAGGCTCTAGGGCCTAAGGGTAGGCGTCAAGGTAGTCTCTATTTATGCTGTTGTTGAGGGCGGAGAGGTGTTGGCAGGGTGGGCGGCGCGGTGTTCAGGGCGAAAGGCGATTGAGAGAGGGTTTAGAGAGCTAGGCTCTAGGCTTTACGGTAGTCTTTATTTAGCTAGCTGGTGTGGTCGGAGGTTTAGGTTA